>CM039127.1:43364481-43537983 GCA_022036555.1 Microstegium vimineum | reverse complement strand
TTAAGCTCAATCAGTCCAAACTTATTGATCCAATCTTGAAACATATCAACCCACTTATGATTAATAATGCCATTATTTTTCGCTTTAGCATTAGTTATCAGGTTGAAGTCTCCCCTACTACAGTTTGTCCAGACCAATTTTCTAGCACCCCTTCTAACTCTCTTATAAAATCTAACTTGCCTTCTTCATAAGCAGAACCATACACACAAACAAATCTCCAAGTAAAATTATCCATATAATTCTTTACCATAATATAAATAGAATACGTTTACAGCTGGCAAGTCAAAATATCAAACTTCCTATTATTGAAACCTACTAACATCCCACCTGCAGTTCCTACTGCAGGTTCAGAATGCCAAGAAAAATCTTTATGAATACAGTTCAAAAAGGAATCATCAAAATATTCTTTCTTAGTTTCATGAAAACCAACAAAATCTAAACTATTTTCATTAACAAAGTTAGAAATACATTTTAAACGACCTCTTTTATTGAGGCCTCTAACATTCCATATAGCACCTATCATTTTCAACATTGGATGAAGAGGGTTTACTACCCTTATTAACAATTTTAACCCAAGAACTGTTATTCATCTCTACTCCATCTCTTAAGAGGGGAGAAGCTTCCCTAATTTCAGAGTCTATAAAGGTGGAAAACAGTCAAGATCTAAATTAACCTCTAAATCAGCAAGGAGGTTAACCTCTGGGTTTTTACCTTCAAAATTATCTCTACATTCTATTTCTTTGATTTTAATGCAATCAATAACTTGATTAATCTCCTCCTTATTTTGTCCTATAGATATATGAACACAACTAGCTTTATTCATCAAAGATATATTGCTTTCAAAAGCAAAAGAATGCACAATAGTATTAATACCTTTGCATAAATTCTTCTGTTCTTTTAAATCTTTGGCTCTCTGTAAGGCAGTCTTCCCATCCTCTGGAACTCTTCTAGGTCTATCCATCCTCAGTATTGGACCCCACTGACTTTTCCTCTTATGCAGATTTTCCTTGTCTTGAGCCACATCTTTACCACTTTCAAGCATATCATCCTCTTTGGCTGAACCATTCATTTCTAGAGTTAAAAGATCATCATCTTCACACATTACTTCTTCCTCTTCGGATTCTTCTAGTTCCATTTGCTTCAGTAGCAGAGAGCATTCCACAGTGTCACTATCCTCTGAAGCCAACTTCCTGAATTCTTCCCATTTGGACTTTTGAGATTCATCTAGCATATCATATAGAGTTTTGTTACCTACCATGGAACAGTCAGATCCCACCTGCATCATTGCAGTAGGAGTTTTCCAATACTCTTCATAGCTAATACCTTCTGTGTCAACACAGATGTTTGTATCACTTATAGGTTCTAGAGGCTTATACCTTTTACTCACCCTTTCATTCTCTGTTTTTTGTTCCGCTGAATCTGTCACTTTGCTTGAGAGATCATTCTGTTCTCCTCCTCCCTCAATCTTGTCTAAGGTGACCATCATCATACTAAGGCTCATATCAACTCTCAGTTGTCTCTCTTGCTGTAAAGCATCCATCATCTCCATACCAACATTCCTTGTCTTGTTACCAGATACCTGACTTGGTTTAGGATTTGGTGTTGGAGTTTTGACATTGCTACCCCCAGAAGTAGGTTGTTGGTCCTTTTCATTATCACTCAATTCATCCACTTCTTCATCATTGCTTTGCTCATCATCATTCCCACCATCTCCATTATCACTGGAACTCTTGTTACCTCTATCTTCTTCTGTTTCAACCACAAACTCCACCACATACAGTTTGTTGTTCATCTCATACAACCTCTCTTGAGGAATCTTGGTGAAGTCCTTGCAATCCATCTTCATCCTAACTGTCTCATAGAAGGTCTTGAACACAGTTGCCCAATCCACATCAACCATCAGACCAAAACTTGAAGCACTTTGGGCAAAAACCTTCCAATGGAACCACCTAGGAGGTATGCCTCTCACCTGAATCCATACTTCCTGCAACTCCCCAAATGGTTTCAAATCACCAATCCATTCAAGCACCTCAACTTGAACTCCATCTTTTCTGAGGTTAAAGGAGGGGTAACTCTTAATGTCTGATACTTTTTTGTGAGGTGGAAACCTAACCAGAAACATCCCTTCCTCCAACTCTCTAATCTGCCAAGGCCAGTCCTTGCAGTAGATCTCAGATAGCTCTTGTTCTAATTCTGCTAGAGAAACATGTCCAGACTTAACTCTGACCACACCACAATTTGTTAAGTTTAACCACTGAGTTGACTCCACATCTGGCACCTCAAGGTGATAAAAGCCTAATCCCTGACTAACACTCCCAACATATGCTGCCATAGGGTGATCAGACTTCCACATAAGACAGACATTCATGTGATGACCTAGAATAGCACAAATGAAGCATAGCTTTGGTCTATTGCAATTGCCTACAAAGTGACCCGACTCTCCACAATTGTAGCAGGTCAGATTACGATACCTTGGGTCAATGATGAAAGGAGGGAGATCAAGCCCCTGGGTTCCTTGTCCTCTGCCTTGCACAGCTCCATGCTTTGCCTGTTGACGCTGAGGCACTGGTGGCTGCTGTCGCTGCTGCGTCTGGGGATGGTGTTGCTGCCGCTGGTGGAATTGCTGCTGAGATTGGGATTGAGGAGGTGGATTGGGAGGACGTTGTTGAGGTGGAGGGTTGTACCGCCTCCCCTGATCCACCCACCCTTGAGCCTACGGTTGAGGAGGGTACCTCTGATTTGGCGGCGGCGGACATGGAGGACGTTGTTGAGGTGGACGTCGAGGCTCTGGTTGCCAAACCCAGTGACCTCCCTCTTCCATGGATTTCCCCTTGAGCACCGCTGACTAAGTAAGCTTTTCTCCACCGCTGCCCCAGATATCTTTTGCAAAACTCAACTTCACCGGCGGGCCATCAAAACGATCAGCCTTCCTCATCTGGAAGCAATCCGCCGGTGAAATCCGATTGGACTTGACCAACTCTTTCCGGATCCAGAAGAGGTCTCCCAATTTGTGTGAACTGGCGAATGGGGCGGCGGAAGCTATGGAAACCCTAGGTCGCAGAGGTGGGGAATCAATAGTCCACAACTAGCCAAAAAACTCAATCAGCTCCTCCTCTTCCCCAACCACCCGCTGCACCTGGGCTCGGTTGTCGCCTACTAATTGACATTGGGTTTCTGTTTGAACTGAATTGCGTTGCAATAAAAATTGTTGAACTATTGAAGGGAATAACAAGACAAGCAGCTGATAACATTATAAATTCTAATGCATAGGCTGGCGCGCCAAAAGGGAAAAGTGGTTTTTTTTGTCAAGAATGGTGTCGTCGCGCCGCTGCCCCCCTTGTCCCCTTCACAGACCGATACTTCGAAGAGGTGCTAATGCATTGGTCTATGGCCCTGTGCATGCTGAGAAGAGGAAGGTCGAGAATCTCCTCCGAGGGGTCTGGCGCCTTGTGGGCGAAGGTGTGACCAAGGTTTTGGGATACGGCCCGAAAGAACTGAATTTCAGCGAAACTCGTCCATTTCGGCATGGCTCGAAAAAAACTAAACTGATCAAATTATTTTGGCCCAATTCTAAATTTTAGCCCATTCTAGGTCCAACAAGCAGCCCACCAACACTCCCCCATCGGTACAACCTTGGAAAACATACTCAAGACTCTAGCTAGCCTGCTTGCTTCCTTGCAAGCTGCCGCCAAGCAGCGCCGCCTCTGCTTGCCATCGTTAGCGCCAACATGGTTGCCGCTCCAAATGCCATAGCAAGATCTCACTGCTCGCGACCAGGTTCGTGCCATGGCTGCTCCCCAACGCTCATCTCCGCTTCATGGACACTCCTCAGTGGTCGGCACCCGTCGCCGCGCATCAGTGCGCGTGCAGTGACATCGCTCGTCGAGGTAGCCAAAACTGCGTCGCTGCCAGCCTTCCGTTCGTCTACGCGTTTCACACTAGCGCTGCACGCACGCTCTCCATGCCTATTGTCATGCTTGACGGTTTGGAAATGTTTGGTTCAAATCTTCATAAATTTGCTTAAATTTCATTTAAATTTATAGTGGATATCGGTATGAATTTTCCGAATTTCATCCAATTCTGTGGGCTCCAAAATTTTTCCACAAATAAATCCAAAAACCTTGGGTTGTGATAGGGTCGGCGTCATCTCACCTTCCATGAGAGGAGGGTGCAAACCTTGATGCAACGCACACGCCGCCTGGACGAGATGGTCCCTGGTGCATCCATCGAGGGGGCGGTGGCTTCGGCGACTCGCCTCACTTGTGAGGAGGTCAGGAAGCAGCTTAAGGTGGAGCTCGGTGATGTTCCTACCGACAATGTTCTCGACAAACATCCGCCGATGTGCCGGATGATGGTTTCCTTGAGATGGTGAGCATCCTTTCTCTTCCCCCTTTTATCATTCCTTGGGATTTCCACCTTTGTTCAACTCGGGCATGGATGTTATTTTAGGGGACATGAACTTGTCTCTCGATTCCGACTCACCCCTTCCCGGGGACGCGACCTAGAGGAAGAAGAATCAAGCCGTTGGGGACAAGGCGGCGTGGAAGAGAAAGGAGCGCAAGAAAAAGAAAGGGGAGAAACCAAGGAAGAAGCAGAAGGACATAGGTTCGACCCCTACCTAGCATGCCAACTATCGTTGTATAGAATTGCCCTCTATATTAACCAATGATAATTAGGGTGAGGATGTCTGTCCATCCCCACTCGTCCGAACGCGTGTTCCAGCTAGACCGACCCAACCGCTCCATCAAATCCATCCCCTCTTCGTTTTCTAATTAAAATAATACATGTTGCTCTCATCCATTTGCTCCTATTCTTATCTGCTCATCACGCTCCTGTCCGCTCGCCTGCCACCTCCACGAGCAATGCTCGACGACCGAACTGCCCCTGCCAGCGTCCTGCCTGCCAGTTGCAATGCGCGGCCACCTCCAAGCTGCAGTGCTTGGTTGCCGGTTGTGCCTGCCAGCAAGTGCGGCACACGAACGCCTTTGAGCTACAGCTTCGCTCCACCTCCTTTTCGGGTTGCGTGCCTGATGCCTCCAGAGCGCCATCTCTGGTGATCTCCTCACGATCGGCGATAGGTTGCCGCCTGTCGGCCCTGCCTACTAGGCGCGATGCGCGACCGCCTTCAAGCAATAGCGCTCGGTTGTTGTCCCTGCCTGCCAGCAAGCAAGGTGTGCGGATGCCTCTGAGCCGCGGCTTCCCTCTACCTCCTAGCCATTTTTGCTGACCCACTGCATACAGGTGTCGTCGGGCCCCAGTCTCCGGCGAACTTCACACACCAATGAGACTCTATTATTCCAAACAGCAAGTAGATGTAGCCATGTGCTGAAAACACATGTTGCAATAGTATGTTTCACATGTTTCAAATGTTTTCAAAGATATGTCGTGATTGTTTCATACGGATGTTACAAAAATAGATCTAGATGTTGCATATGTTGCAATGGTTGTACACGTATGTTGTAAAGTTCGTTTTCTAATATTTCATTTGTATTTTCGGATGTATGTTGCAAGTGTGTTATATGTGAATAGTTCGTGTGTGTTCATGCATATGTTGTAAATGTTTTATCCGGATATTATGTATGTTTTGCAACGGTTTTCAAGTGTTTCTAGGTGGGTTTTTGCAAGTGTTTCAGAAGTATGTTATAATTGTTTCACTTGCCTTCAAACGTATGTTGTAATTGTTGCATCTCATTGTTTCAAAAGTAAATTGGATGATGTATCTCCATCCTCACTTTTCGTAGCCTCTCCTTGGTGCCTTCGCCTCCAGGCATCGGCTTGACATCTGTTGCCCCTACTCCTGTTCCTGATGTTGGTCACATTCATGGTGGCCCGAGAAACTTATGCCGAAAGCGAATATGGATGGCGCAAGCAATCCCCACGTGGCATGCCAAAAGTGAAGGGGATGCAAGCGAGAAACGGGATGGGGCTCGGGTGTCTGGACCAGGAGGCAGGGAGGTGGCTTGGGCTCCTAGGTGTGTGTAGGTGTGGGAGCAGCAGGCACCGGCGTCCGGACGCAGCGTTGGTCCGGATGTCCGGGTGCTAGTAAGGTCGATTAACCAATGGTAAATTTGTATATGCGTGTCTAGACTCAAATGGTATGCAAAATGGACACGAAAGTTTATACTTGTTTGGGCTGAATGTCCCTACGCCCAGTGATCAGTTGTTCTCATGTTATTTTGCACCAGGATGCTTGTAGTAGCTAGCGGTTACAAACAGTCGAGAGAGGGATAGGGTCCCAAGTCTATGGTGTGTAGGAGGGTTTGCTGCTTAGGGAGGTGTTGTGCTCCGGTGAGTTGTCTTCCTGCCTTCTAGTTAGGGTCGTGCCTCCCCTTTTATAGCTCAAAAGGGAGGTCTTGGGTTACATTATTTGGTGAACGTAATTGTCGTGCAGGGAAGAAAGAGAAAAACAAAAAGAAGCCTTGGGGCGTGAAGTTTTCTTCCTTTACCTAGATGGCTCTTTGACATTGTAGCGCGAGGATGACGTGGCTGCTGAATCGAGGCCACTCCATTTACTGTGGTGACGGTATTTCAAACAAATTGTCTTGTGTACCCTTGTACCGCCGAGGATGGGTAGGACGTCCGTTTTGACTTCATAGAGGATCGGTTAGGCAAAATAGTAAACGTTACTCCCGTCACTTTGGGGACATGGACGTCATGTCATAGTAGGTATGACCAAAGCCATGCATGATATACCAAGGTGCCCATGTCTACGGCTGCTATCCTAAGTCCCATCAGTCCTTCTCCTGGACGGGTGGGTAGCATATTGGGACCCGTGTGTCCTTTCTCTTTTTCCACGAGAGCTAGAATGATCCCTCATGGGAGGCAAAGAGCCGCTTCCGAGGTCCAGGTCCGTGTGGCCGTGTGAGCGCACCTCGAGGTCGCTCCAGCTCGTCCTCGTTTATGCATCAAGGCCATCGTGCCACCGCACGGAGGTCTCCGCATCGTCGAGCAGACAAGAGGACGAAAAAGACGAGAGCAATGATGGTGGAGCTTACGTGGAGAGCTGCGATGTGGAGTTTGGGAGTAGGAGCCGGTCACAGGGAGGAGGGCAGGACGGTGCGTCCGCGTGAGAACAAGAAAGGATCGAGAGATGACGGATCTTGAGAGGAATACGTAGAGAGAGTTATGGTTTGGTGTTATATACTCTTATTCAACAACTACAAAATCCTTTAGGCCCGTTTGAATCTTTGTAATTGAATTCATTTCAATAATCATAATTTAGAGATATATGAATTAAGCTAATATGATTGTATATGGATTATAATTGTATATTATTGTTCACTATATGAGAGACATGCTTATTTATTGTATTTCTATCTTAGGAGAGAGAGTTTGAACAACATATTATAAATTGCAAATAGAAATATGAAATGGTGATCTATATAATTAATTTCTATCTCTCACCCTATGAATTTGAGGTAGACATAACTTTAAAAAATAGTGAAATGTCAAATTCTAAATCAAATAACTTAATTTATTAAAATAGATTTCAATTTCTCTAAATAAAGGGATCCAAACACACCCTTAGAAATATCGGATGCTAAGAATTTATCGGGACGCGCATTGTGTCGGTACATTAGTATATGCCTCGGCCAGCACCCCGAGCTGACAAAGTAGCCCAATGGGAGCCGTGTACTAGGCATGGGCACCATGGGAGCCGGGCTGGACCGTGGTTCTGAGTGTCGTGTCAATACTGTAGTGTTAATGTCGGCCCATCGTGCCTGGGTTAGATGGCCATGTACACATGTGTGTGACAAGGGGTGGATATGGGTCTATGGCCACGGGCGCCCGTGGCCCCAGGCATGGGCCAAAATCGCCAAAATCCCCACGTACCCCTTTTAAGGCTCAGTTCATATGGTTCTAGGATCGTGGTCAACCGGAGCCCAACAAGGAGCACGTGCGGCCTGTGTCTCCCTTTCTCGCTCGCTCCCACAGCAGACGGTGTTGGCGTGTCGCAGTGCCATGGCTGGTCATAGGCCACATGCTGCACATCTATTCTTTTTTTAAAACCCGCACATCTATTCTTGAGGAGGCGCACCAAGCTAGAGCTCTTATTCACTTGTTCTTGTTCCGTTCAATTGCGTTACTTTACAGAAATTAGTACTCTTCTTTACAAGAATTCTTATAGAATCAAAGTATTTTAAGTTCGACCAAAATATAGAAAAAATTATAAAAATTCATGACATTAAATAGGTACAACCAAACATGCTCGTGCGTTGCAACGAAAATGCGTCAGTGTGCGTGTGCTTCGTTCGCTTTTCCGCCGGCAGCTTGCGGTACCTATAGATGACGACGCCTAAATCGGGGCGCACTGTCGTCGGGGCCTGCACAAACCAGCATGACGTCCACGTCACACACGCGAAGGGAGGAGGCGCACGACTATACGTGCACCGACGGCGGCACGTATCTTGATCCCGTTATGAACCCCTCTCCTGGTTGGATTGGAAGACGACACGTATCTTGATCCCGTTATGAACCCTCTCCTTGTTGGATTGGAAGACGGAACACGAAGACTTCCGGTTATGCACGTTATCCGGATCAGGATTTGGTTGGCGAGGTATAATTCCATATTGGTTTCTATGTTCTACCGAGTCCTTGACGTATAGGAGACGAACAAGGCCTATAAATATATCTATATCTAACTCTTCATTATCTGCTAGTTAGAGGGAGACTCATCTAAAAAGAATGGATGGACCAAAAAATGGGAAGAAATTTTGCCTCTTTATTATTAGGTATAGATACTGTGAAAATATAATTGATGAAGAATTTAATAATATTAATTAGCATCATAAATATTATTATATGACTCTCTCCGTCTGAATATAAGGCGCTATTTGACTTGATGCGGTCTTCAAAAACATATTTTAACTTATAATTTCTTATAGAATATATAATTTATAGGAACAAAAGTTTGACCATTAGAAAGTACTTTTAAATACAAATCTAATATGACTGCTTTTGTAATACAAACTTTTAATATAATTAGGCTATGTTAGTCAAAGATCACAAAGTTTGAATTTTGAAATACGTGCGGGCCTTATATTCGTTTTTTGGAATGCAGGCCTTATATTCGTGGACGGAGGGAGTATCATATAAGTTTGATTAAACTTGAGATGCTTTGATTCTCAAAGATTTTTGTAATATCTTATAATTTAGAATGAAGAGTAACTAATAGCAAGCAGGTTGTTTGACTTGGTAGTCTTGAATTTTAACGATATCTAATTAGGTATATTTTGTGTCAGTTCTACGTTTTTACTAAGCTTAACTTTTTTATCAAATTTTACTAAGCTTGTTGTGGAATTAAGTGGTATAGTTGAGATATTTGATAAATTATGCATTTCAGTTTTAACTGTCATTATGATGCCATGCTGGTTTCAGATTGCTGGTGCTTAGATAATGGCCTAGGCGTCAAAATCCGTCAGCTCCGCGCACTGGGTATGACTGCCTCAACTGGGGAGGCGGCGAGCCGTGGCCAAAGCAAACAGGTCCACATTCCTTGAGATGACTTCACTGCTTTCTTAAAAGCAGAGGAAACTAACTCTTCAGAACGAAAACAGTGAATGTCAAAAGTTACTGTGCTATCTACAGATGCCTTCTGGTACCGACTAGCGATCAAATCAGTCATGATCAGTGAAATGCAACATGCCGGGAGGCGCTCGCATTATTGGCCTGGTCCACGCAGATTTGCCGGTACTCGGATCGGATGAGCCCGCCGCGTCCCGTCGCTCTATCGAATCCTATAGGCCACGGCCACGCACGAGAGGCGACCAGCTAGTCGAGCACATTTCAAATCAAATCCCTGTTAATTTTCGTATATGCAGGATGCATATCGGCGGTCATACAGAACAATTGAGGATTTTTTTTAAAAAAATCCTAGTTCTTCTACTAACTATTGGAATCGGAATGGCCATGTTTCATATAGCTAGCTCCCTGCGGTCAGATATTTGAGTTTGAATCCGAAAATGAGAAACCTCGAGATTTGAGCTTTGTTAGCTAGGGTGGTTAAAAAGTATACTATCAGTACAAGCGCTCCTATTAGTTTTAGTACTTCCTGTCATTTGAGATCTCTATTGGTGGATGGTTCATATTTTGTTAGCTCTAAAAATTCCGTATAGGGAAGCTCCAACTAACTAGGCATATATATCACACAAACACTTGGAGACCAAGCTAAATTATGCTGAGTTGATTTTTTTAAAAGGAAGAATTGTTGTGGGTGACAGTGATGTACTTCTTCCATCCCTAAACAAACGTGCATTAGCTTCTCAAGGAATTAAATTTTGACTAGAAATATTAGTATTATATCAAAATTTGTATCTCCAAATTAGTTTATTATGAGAATATATTTCATGCTCGATCTAATGACAATCATTATACATGAAAAATATTAGTATATTTTTCTATATGTTTTTGTCAAACTTCAAAAATATTGGACTCCTCCGGAAGTAATATAAATTTATTTTGAGACAGAAAATACTAACTAGTGTATGTATGTTGAACCACCAGCAACATTCTTTTTCTTTGCTAGCTTTTCTTGAAGATAATGAGTTCCACTCATAACAATTGAATTCCTCCCAAACTATGTAAACTGGGGTAGGATTCAAAAAATATGTTTCATATTTACGTGTGTATAATAATGTTTCTTTGTGCGGGAATATAATCTATGCATGCTAATCTTTGGCACTTTCCACTGATGTTTCTAGAGTCTTCTTTCAGATCAGACAGTCAATAATGAGCGCATCGGAACATCTGACATACTACCCTACAACTTTGTGAGACACATTTTATCAGACCATAGCATTTCGAAGAAACTCCCTCTGCTGCTTAGCATATACGCTGTAGCAGTGTAGATGGTAAGGGGAAAAAGGTGTTGGCACTGAAAGATCAAAGACGGGACGGGAGGTAGGAATGCATTATGCATTCATGCGCTGCCACTGATCCAAGATTAGTCATAAGGCAAAAGGAAAATAATTGTGCTTATACATTATATATATTAGGTTCCATTTACTGCTAGTACAAATTTATGCAGCCAAGTTGGATGTAGCCAGTATAAACAGTCTTTTCATTTCGACTAGAACTCTACAAGGTTGCATCACGCTTTGCCAACAAAGCACTAATCTCTCCAGCTGATAATCAGCCATACACTAATTAATAGTAGCCGAGAGTTGATCAATCAACTACCAAAATTGAATATATTAAACATTATTATTGCACCAATAACCAAACAATATATTATAGATGGTAAATTTGGCTACCTGATGCTTGCGACGTCCTTAGTCAATTTTGGGTGTCATGCATGTGTACTGGTACATTATTTTGACTAATCATTATAGTAGTACACTATCCGCCGTCAACAGTAAATCCTGATGACTTTTTTAATCTTATTCAGAGCAAATCGAGATACGAATGTCACGGGGTCCCAACAATTAATGATGAGCTAGGTGTACACTGGTTTTGCCAAATGTAGTCGTGGTCGTGCTCATGCCACTCCAATAATAGTGAAGGCCATAGTTAGAGCTAGCTAGGTGGACATGTGATTCTTGGACCACCCTAAAATTTATTTCAATATTATACTATTTTGCTCGCAAAAAAAATTTAAAACTATATTAGATGGACTCTCTAATTAAAATCATGAAATTTACATATAAACCACTCTATAAACTAATTTTACATGTAAGATGGACCATCCTTATATTACTCTAGAACCCAGCCACACCAAGGTGAAGGCTAAGATTCACCCTGCTCTCATCCATTCACAGAGATATTATTTCATTCAAAAAAATCGTAGAGATATCACATGTGTATCGCGTACGTGTATGTGAGATTTATGTACGTGTGTTTTATATGAAACAAAATACTAAGTCAGTGTCTTCTGAGCGGGCCTGCGATCGATCCATGGCAACTAGCGTTGCATGACCAGACCTTTTGCATACATGCAAGCTGTGCCGGGTCATCCATTCGTCCGATCGCGCACGTCCAAACCTGCCCTCATTGTCAGTCACCATACTCCACGTGGTTCACGCGCTGTGAAGATGACATGTGGGCCCTCAAATCTACCGCGACCGAGCAAGCAAGCAAACACGTACGCGCGCTCTATTAAAGTTCACACAACCACTCCTGTGGCCGGCATAGCAGCGCACAGTGAGTGTCCACCAGGTAACTAGTAGAGGGTAGTGGGTAGCTAGAGCTAGCACACTCAGAGTGCGTGGCGCAATGGCGATGGCCACTGCCAAGCTCGTCCTTGTCATGGTTTTCGTGGCCGGCAGCTCCAGCGGCAGCAGCGCGTGGAGGCCGCTGAGCCGCCTCCGGATGATGCCGGCGGCGCAGTCCCTATCGGCGACCGTGGAGCGCCTGAAGGAAGACGTGTCGGCGGCGCCACTGATCCACGCGCTGCGGCCCCTGATGGGCTCCGCCGGCGACTTGGGCCGGCGCGCCGGCGTGCCGTGCGACAGCTGGCGCCTGGCCGTGGAGACGTACAACAAGCGCGACTGGACGACGGTGCCGGCCAGCTGCGAGGGCTACGTCGGCCACTACATGCTCGGCGGACACTACCGCCGGGACTCCCGTGCCGTTATCGACGAGGCCATCGCGTACGCCGAGGGGCTCAAGCTGGGCGGCAACGGCAAGGAGGTGTGGGTGTTCGATATTGACGAGACGTCCCTCTCCAACCTCCCCTACTATGCCACCCATGGCTTTGGGTATGTACGTTGTTTAGTACTCCGTATCTTTTATTTAATACCCATATATCTTTTAATACCCATATATCTTTTTTAAAAAGAAAAACTCCTGTGATTTTTTGGGGAGCCAACACACAAGAACCGTACCTCTTGTGATGAAGAGAATCATTTCAGTTGCGTTTTATACAACATGGCCGTTAGTAGAAATGCTCTAATTTTTACTAATGGTTGAATTAAACTACTACTAGTAGAAGAATATATATTTTTACTGGTGGTGGGTTATGGGTTTTGTCAGCTGCAAGCAAGTACAATTAGTCCTATTTTTAGAGACAGTTGTCTTAAGACATGTGCCACTGAAAATGCAATTTAAAATGACGTGTATATATAGCTATTCAGACCATTTCAAGGTGTAAGCAGTGTGTGTGTGTGTCTGTGTGTTTAATATTAGATAAATTTGACTTAGACAAAAATTAAAACGGTGTACTCACACCATCCAAAAGTATAAACGGTTCTGATAATTATTCTATAGTAAGAGGACAAAGTCAGATTTTAGGACAAGTTTATATATATAAGCTTGTAGCTAGTAACAGTTTGATTTTAGGACAAAGCTAGAAACTCTTATATTTACATATGACAAATTAATGTTGCAACCGTAACTAGTTGCATATGGCCAAGTGGGGGTAGTCCAGTAGAAAACCTTATGAGAAACAGAGGTAGTGATGAGGTGTACATTAAAGCATGCATATGTTTATATGTATGGTTCTATCTCCTTTCCGTGTCCTCTTTCTCAAAGAGACGGGGCAAAGATGGTGCTGGACAAAGCGCAGCATGTGCCGAGCAAAACAATGCCAGATGGGGACTTTATTTTGCGACAAAAAAAGACAAGATGTTACGCCAGATCAAAGTAGGGCCACGTACGTACGTGCAGGGTACAGTAGATATTTTATTGGTCCACTTGGCCAACGCTTGCTGGCTACACAGAAACCTTATCAATTTGTACTAAAAAAAACTTATCAATTTCGGGACTTGGCTAACTTGTCTGCTCCCAACTATATAAGTACGTAGCTAATTGGTTTTCCATTGTTGTTGCCTAGCACTAAGCTGTACAACTCGACGAGCTTCAACGAGTACGTGCTGGAGGGGAGCGCGCCGGTGCTGCCGGAGACGCAGCGCCTGTTCAACAAGCTCATCTCGCTCGGCATCAAGCCGGTGTTCCTGACGGGGCGCACCGAGGACCAGAGGCCCATCACCACCACCAACCTCCGGCGCCAGGGCTACTCCGGCTGGATGGAGCTGCTGCTCAAGCCCGTCGGGTGCAAGGTCACCGCCGTCACCTACAAGTCCGGCGAGCGCCAGAAGCTCGTGGACGCAGGCTATGTCATCGTCGGCAACATCGGCGACCAGTGGAGCGACATCCTCGGCTCGCCGGAGGGCGCGCGCACCTTCAAGCTGCCTGACCCCCTCTACTACATTGGCTAAGCTAGCGATGCTGTGGGCCACACGCTCTGGCCGGCCGGCCCTCATCCGTATAATTAATTCATCCAACGGCGGCTCTCCATCAACCCCCATCGATCAATCGTGCTTCCCCCGGTTGCAATAATGCGCCTGTGCTATTCGTTTGTGATGAACTCCTCTTATTTTGTTATCTCTCCCTTCTTACTTTATGACCGCGCTTCATGTTATCATTAATCCCTAAAGTGAATTTCCTGAGTTTATTTAGTGGAAATAAGGCTGGCTTAGCGTGGAGAGCTGTCAATTGTCAATACTTTGCTCATGATTATATATGCTCTTCAAAGTGGATGATTCCTTCGTGGTACAATATATATACCACCGTCTCCTCTCATACTTTGACATTCCTATAATAATACTAATAAGTATGTCTTTCTCCATTATATTTTACCCTTTTCTATAAACCTATAATTTGCTCTATGATGGTCACACTATTAATAATATAAAGGTAATGCTGTCAGTAATATGACAATGTTCTATTAAGTCTTTATCAAATTAAAATACAACATTGATACAATTTTTTCTCTCATTTTGAGGTTCGAAATATTAACTCATAAATATATCATAACTTCAATTTTCTTAATTTCCCTGTGTTCGTAGTTATATTTTACCCTTTTCTATAAACCTATAATTTGTTTTATGATGACCACGTATTAATAATATAAAGTTAATGCTATCACTAATATGACAATGTTCTATTAAGTCTTTATCGAGTTAAAATACAACATTGATACAATTTTATCTCTCATTTTGAGGTTCGAAATATTTACTCATAAATATATCATAGCTTTATTTTTCATGGTAGAGTTAAATATCAAGATCCGTGACCTCCTTTGAGGACCATTGAATATATGTATAATTTTAACATCTGGTTAAAGTCGTCAAGGAGTTATTAATTACCATCATGTCAAGGATTGGTCTGTCTGTTGATGATCTTGAAAGACGTTCTCTTTATGTTCCACATCGCATCCCTAATAGAGGATTGCACTGGTATATGTGTATAACGTGGGAATATATATGTGTTAGATAACAAACCAGTCAAGATTTCAGCTCATGGTATGATTGCTTGGACCATTGACTAATCTAGCTTCTAAAAAGAATAAGTTTTATTCGAAATGAAAAGTACATCCACAATTTAGTGGTGGAAATATTTATTATAAGAACAGTAAAGGATCAATAGTTCAAAAACCTAAAATACTAGAAGAATACCGTGTTCTGCCGAACTTCTTACAAATAAATGTCGTTACTATATGGTACCCTATGTATTGTGCGTGTGACTGTGTGTATATGAGCTTAGATGATGAAACAAATAGCATATTTAGATAATTTGTAAGTTTATCGATTAAGGATTAAAAGTGTTGCACGTAATAGAGATGATGCAGATAATTTTGTAATTCATAAAGGATGACATGATTTTTGTATGAAAGGATTGGAAGTTAGTGGGGTCCTTAGTGTAGGGAATCATTTGGACATCTTGCATGAAAAGATATAACATATAGTGGTGATTAGCATTATTAGAACATATATAGATATATATTATGAGGACATGACTCCTGCGGTCTGTGGATATGCTTATGAAAAATAAAAATAGGGTAAGCTTGTTCCAGCTCTATGCTTGCATAATGATATTAATAAGAAGTTATTCCTACCTAATGTTGATGCCTTAATTTTTTTTAGGAATAAAGTTCACTATGATATAAACATGGAGAAGACACTTTCAATGTCCTCTTTTAGTATTTCTTAGGCTCAAGTAGAAAGTTTCGCAAAAGCACATAATACTATTATAGCATTTCACTGAGAAGTATTCCAATACATCATTATTTATTTAATCCATTCATGTCTAGGAATGATAATAAATGAGAGATATTAATGTTATGATGGTTTAGTTATTAGAATATAATGGACTGCTACAAAATCATAATCGAATCGTAATCATCGCCGGTTCCTGACCTCATAGGTTTCACCACTGATTCGTGTTATTGGCCGGTGGTGATTATAATTCCTAGAAATTCTAAAATTAGATAAAAAATAGCTAAAAGTTTTATTTTAATCCTAGGAAGGTTCCATCAACCAACCACACGGTTGCGTATTTCAAGTCACACGTCACACTGTTTTTCATGTGAATATCCGCGCAACACATGTGTCCATATGGCATTATCATTCCTTAGTGTTCACTTCTCAGGATTTTGAAATTAATATTTAAAACCCTAAACGACATCAGAGAAAAAGCCATCAACTACAAAGTCGATGTTCCAATTGAGATCTACAACTTGGATGTTGGTCTTTTCACCATCCGAAGTAATATATGAAATTAAATCATCAAAATGTCAGACGCCATATTTTTGGGGCCTAAAATGATTTTAAATAAAAATTCATCAACTACAAAGATGTAATTCTCATCGAGATCTATAACTTTGGCTTTGGTCGATTTTCCATCCAAGGTCGTTTGAAAATTATGAATTTCAAAATTTAGAATTTCAGATACAAAATTGAGACCATAAATGATTTATAATGAAAAATTTGTCAACTACGAAATTGTAGGTCACATTAAGATCTACAACTTTTACTTTGATTGTTTTTCCATCTAATGTTATTTGTATGATTCAAAATAATTAAATTTTAAAATTTGAGGCTTCAAACAATAATCTAGCTGAGTAACTGATTTTAAATGAAAATTTTATCAAATACAAAGTTGTAGATCTCATCTCAATCTATAACGTCGATATAAAGTTTGTTTCCATGTAACTTTATTTGAAAAGTTAATTTTTATTGTGCTACAACATAAGTAAAATAGTTGGTGAAAATAATTTTGACTATCAGTTCATAACACAAACCGGCAGGTAACAGAAACAAGTAGTAATGATAGGTTATCACCATCGGTTTGTGTTACCAACCGGTGGTGATGATCACCCCATTTTCACGGTAGGTTTGTGTTATCAACCGGTGGTGAACATCATTTCACCATGTTCGTATTATGCCGGTTTAGAGCAAAACTAGCGGTGAAAGAATTAACAATGATTATCAATTCTGTAGTAGTGTTGGGTAAACGAATTTGGATAGGAAGGGTGATGAAATAATTCCAAGACACGAAGAT
This sequence comes from Microstegium vimineum, assembly GCA_022036555.1. Lineage (NCBI taxonomy): Eukaryota > Viridiplantae > Streptophyta > Magnoliopsida > Poales > Poaceae > Microstegium > Microstegium vimineum. The sequence continues at coordinate 43,520,706 of CM039127.1, read as the reverse complement.
AGAGATAACTCATACAAGATGACTAGATAGGTTAGGGAGCCCGACTACTTTAGTAACTTGAATAAAAGCATGTAGTGGATTACGAAGACCAGACAGGATTGTCGCCACCTATTGACTGCCATGAACAATCCATGTGACAAGCAACGACCATATGAAAAATATAGTATAAACACTATGTTTACACTATATCTCACAACAACTCTAATTTTGTACGCTCAAATAAACTAGAGCACTAGTTAAGGCAGTGATTAATGTATAAGTGATGGCCTAGACATCAATCTAGCAAGCATATGTACAACTATATATACTAAGTTAACCACTATAACACTATCACAAAGATATATGTTGCACAAAGTAAGACTAAGAAAAGTAGAGAAAGATAATATATCAAATACATTATAACATTTCAAAAAAAAAGAAAGGTACAACAGCTATACCAGACTATCTAGAAGGACAAATCTGAAAACACGAACAAAGCTCAACTCTAGTCTAACTCCTACACTATACTATCGTACTAGAACTAACACTACTATAGAAATGACAATAAGTGCCGGTTCAAAACCCCCCTATAGTGGCGGATTTTGAACCGGCACTGGCGAATCGACAGTGATGAACCCAAGCCATCACTGCCGGTTTGGCACCCCAACCGACAGTGAATGTAGGATATCACTGTCGGTTCTAAGTGATCTGGCAGTGATTTAATTTTTGTAATTTATATTTATTACAGAAACCATCAACATTATATTACAGAAACCATCAACATTATATTACAGAAACCATCAACATTTATATTACAGAAATTCATAGATGTGTCTTATACTTATTTTTAACCATCAACATTATATTACAGAAACCATTTCTGAATGGTTCTCTCCATTTCTTTTGCATCTTAGGGAACAACGAGCAAAGTGTTACAACAATTATTTATTGAACACAAAACTATTACAACAATTACATCAGTTTGTGAACCAGCAGCAGTGCTTCAAACACACCTTCAAACATATGATTTATTTGAGCGCCCATGTACTTCAACGCACATTTATTGTCCGTCATGAAACATTTGAAATGCAATCGAATCGCGGAATTCGTTCATCTGTTGGTTCTCTAACACAACAGTCGCCTCCTCAGTTGCTGGCTGCTGTACCGAAGCAACAGCCGGCACATAGTTTGGATCACGGTCACAACGAGCAAAGTGTCGGTCCCTTTCTTCACTCAACCTGATGAAGTTATGAAGTGCCATACATGCAACTATTATATGTGTTTGTGTTTCTAGACCATAACTCGGGACACTCATCAATATCTTGAACTTTTGCTTGAGCACTCCAAAGGCTCGCTCAATGCAGTTTCTAAGTGACGAGTGTGCGTAGTTGAACAACTCTTCTTTACCTTGTGGTTCTTCTGCGTTTTGAAACTCTTCGAGATGGTACCTTGTGGTCCTGAAGGGCGCATGATACCCTGGACGGTTGGGATACCCGGAGTCCACCAGATAAAATTTCCCTGCATCGGGAAGCACCTGTAAGTATGAAATACATCTAATTAGGAATTGTACAGACACAACAGATAGTTAAGTACCTGTAGGTGGTTTTGGAAACACATTTGCAAACTTAGACAGCGAATCATCAAAAACCTTCATGTCATGAACTGAACCAGGCCAACCAACATTGACAAATGTGAATATCAAATCGAAATCACAGCAAGCCATGATATTTTGGGTTGTTATGTTCTTACGGCACATGTACTGATTCACAAGAGCTTTGGGCACAACACAGGGGATATGAGTGCCATCAATTGCCCCAATACAATCCTTAAAGTAGGGATAAAACCTAGGGTTGTTCAGTCTGGAATGCATGGTTCTAAACCGTCGGTCTCTTGGTTTGATGTAGTCATCAGCTGCTTCACCACAGAATGCAGCACTCTCATAAACATGTTATGCACCGTTCCCAATGATCTCTGAAATATATTTCTAGCTTGCCTAACAGATTGTGGAGCTCCAACTATCCAAAGGAACATCCCTAAGGCCTCAATTGTGGTAGACTTGTCACTGCTTGTCAGGCCATACTTTTCTAACAACAGATCATAGAGTTTGTTGAATAGCTTGGGGGTCATTCTATACATGTCATGGCAATCCTGCGTATTGCCAAGGTTCCTCCTAACCCACTCCTCACCACTTATACCAGGTGGTACAACCCTATACTCAGATCTGGTGAAATACTTCTCAACATGCATGGCAACTGTGGACATACCTAACAATGCATCATGGGCGGTAGCCTGTTCATGTTGGAGGGTGGCTAGTAGGAGCGCGTCAAACTCTTCCTCACTGTCCTCAGCCTCTTCATGCACTTCACCCGCAGACGTGTTCCTACCAACGGTAGAAGCTGGATCCTATCGGCAATAATGACAAAAAAATATATTAAGGCCCTCATTAGTAGAACCTGGATCCTGTCAGCTATAATAACAAAAAAAATACATTGAGGCCCAACACACACATAGCAGTTCAAACCACTCCCAACACACACATCTTTCGAATTCAAATAACACACATGCATAGGTCCAACACACAAACATCATAAACCCATCACTAACAGAACAGACCCATCACAAACTTAGCTCTACCTCTACGAACACTGCGAACGATACATGAATGGTTGAGAAGGTTTAGACCCGATTCGCGTAGGCTTTGATGGTCTGTTTCCTTCCTTCAACACCACTCTGGAGGAACCAGATGATGGCCTTCTCATTCTCGAGTAAGTTCAGGACACCGATCCATTATGGGTCGCTCTCAGTGAAGCCACACTCTTTAGCCAATCTGATAATGAGGGCCACCTGGTCCACCTCCTCTTTCCTCTTGCGCTGCTCTTTTGCCTCACGTTGTGCTTCACGCATCCTGAGGGTGTCATTGAAGTAGCCACGCCCATCCTCAATTGCTGCAGTGAGCCCCCAATATTTTCACATATGGCCCTCATTACTGGGCTCTTAACTTTCTTGTGGGGACTGCTTGTTGTGCTGTGTACGCTAGGGGTGCTGCGTGAGCTGCTGGTCCTCTTGCTACCAACGCTAACCAGTGTGGCCACATCTTCATCATCTGCCTCTTGTTGGTCTTCGTCTTCAGCACCATCACTCGGAATGTCATGTACTATATGTTGGCCAGGGGCATACGAGGTGGAACCATCAGCAACAAAGCCAGTGAACATTTTATCCATCTCGTCAAGGTACTCAGGCATCCCATCCCTTAGCGCCATCAAGTCTTGGTTGCCCTAGTAAAGGTTGAGTGCATTAGTTTACTTGTTTCAATGTACATTATACAATGCAAACTAAAACAAGGCACTGGGCATGTGTTCTCTTGAATACTGACCGCAGTCGCCATATTCCACCACTCCTCAGACACCTTAGCTATGGTGGCATCACCGCGGCCCAACCCAGAGCCTTTCCTCAACTTTGTGTCGATGAAGCTCCACTTCGTCCGCAGCTTCTTTAACAGGTACTTGAATTGGTTAGTGTCATGATAAATTTGGGTGGCCAAGAAAAACCTGTTTGAGAGTTCCTCCCAGCCGCGCGGCGTCATTTTACCCCTTAGGAATTTATCATTCCCACTGTCCATTACGCCGCAATACATCTCACAAAACGGCTTGGTAAGCTCAGGTGTCCAATGACCCCTATGGGTGTCCTCCTAAACGACGGGTAACAACGGTACGAAATGAACGGAATGGTGCACAGAAGTGAGTTTGCACAGTATTGAGTTTGCAGGAACAAAAACATGTAGGTGAGGAGATGTATACCCCAAGTCATCGACGGCCATTGCGACGCCTGCCTCCGCGAGCTGCTCCCATTGCAAATCCACCCGCGTTGGGTGTGGGGGACACGTAGCCGCCGTGGAACGCTGATGCATCGCCCTGGAACACCCATGCGTTGCCTTGGAACGCTGATCCACCGGCGTGGAACGCTGATGCGCCGACGGGCATTGCCGCAGGGTGGCCGCCCATGAACGCAGATCCGCCGGCGGGCATTGCCGCAGGGTGTCCGCCCATGAACGCAGAACTGCCTCCGACGTGCGCAGATTCGCCACTCTGGAATGCAGGTCCGCCAAGTCCTCGGCCAGCGCGTGGGCCACGACACCCGAGGGTACCCCTCCTGTTGCGTGCGGGTACGCATATGGGAGGGTATGAAGACATGCCATATGCGGGGGGGGGGGGGGGGTAGACGTGGTTGTAGGGAAATCCAGGAGGAGAGGACGCCTCCGGGGATAGGAAATCCCGGGTATGGCCGCCGTCGCCGTACGCACCGTCTTGGCCGTAGTTCCCGCGGGCGCCATCGGCACCGTCGTGCCTACCTCCGTGCTGGCCGTCCATCGATTTGGGGAGGTTGTCGGGGGCTGGATTCCGAGCTCCTAGGTGTCGGCGAGGTAGCTGGCGAGGTCGTTGGCCGTCGCGGTGGAGGTCCTGGGTGCCGTCGCGGGCGAGGTCGCTGGCCGGCGTCCAGAGCGGCGTCGAGCAGAGTGGCGTCGAGCTACCGGCGTCGAGCAGAGCGGGCGGCGGCGGCAGGCAGTGGCGGCGGCGTGCAGCGACGGCGGCGTGCAATGGCGGGAGCTCCTCACAGCGTCGAGGTCGAGTGGGCGGCGGCGGCGTGCAGTGGCGAGCTCGGGCTCGAGCAGAATGGATAAGTGTGGAACGGGCGCGCGTCTGAAATTTTTGGACACGCGGCAGTTCATTAAATAGGGTGGCATATCACTGCCGTTCTTATTACAAACTGACAGTGATGTGCCCTATCAGTGCCGGTTGGTAAGACGAACCGACAGTGATGAGGGAGCATCACTGTCGGTTCTTATCCACCGGCAGTGATGAGGGAGCATCACTGCCGGTTGGTTATTAGAACCGGCAGTGATAGAGGCACATCACTGCCGGTTCCTCTACAACTGGTAGTGATGTGTGTATTTTTTTAAATCTGTCTTTTGCTTTAGAATTCAAATTACTCCTGATTTTTTACTAGAACTTGAAAAACTCCAAACATAGAAGTTGCATAATTTTTAATTCTCTACAACTTTTGCTGAAGTAGCATATTCAAATTCTTTATATTTTTTGAATTCCATTTTGAATTTGAATAAGGGTTTAAAATTCAATTACCCCCTTTGTAATTACTCCAAAAATTTGAATAGAAGTTGAAAATCTTCCAACATAGCTTTTGCTAGTTTTGAGGAGCTCTCCATTATTACTTATACACTCAAGGTCTAATTCTTTATAGTTTTTAAATTCCAGTTTGAATTTGAATAAGGGTTTAAAATTCAAATACCCCCTTTGTAATTACTCCAAAAATTTGAATAGAAGTTGAAAATCTTCCGACATAACTTTTGCTAGTTTTGAGGAGCTCTACATTATTGCTTATACACTCAAGGTCTAATTCTTTATAGCTTTGGAATCCCTTTTGACATGGCATACATCAATCAACAACGTGGTACAACTCAACAATCTCTAGAACTCCATATGATCTCAAATTACTAAAACAACATTTCATTAAGGATTACATAGTTTATGATACTCTAACAATTCACGGTGCAGGCACGATGATGGCCTCATCATGATCACTCCGAAGGTAAGCAGGTTCGTCACCCTCTTCAAGGACATGTAGGGTAACGTCCGCCCCAAAAGGAGCCATTTCTTCATAACCTTTGTACTCTTCTTCGTCTGTCACTCCGTCGACAGCTACAATCTTGTTTCTCACCTGGTCAAACGGGTTCATCCCATCCGTGCACTCGTGGAGCTATAGGAAAATACCACACGGACTTTACTTGTGCTCCTCTGGTCTTGCTTCCATCATTTGATGGCCCTTGCTTGTATCGGGGAGTTTTACACTTGGGACATGCATCCAAGTCTTTGTATTTCTCTCCATGGTACAATATGCAGTCGTTGGAACACGCGTGGATTTTCTCAACCTCGAGGCCAATTGGGAAATCATTTGCTTCGCAAGGTAAGTCTTTTCTGCTAACTCGGCCTCCGGGAACAGTTTATGTAGTATAACTAACAAGTTATCGAAGCCTTTATCACTCAACCCATTCGTTGATTTGAACTCCAATAGCATGATGTTGGCTTCCAGTTTGCCTATCGGGCAGCCCGGAAACAATGGTGTTTTTGCATCCTTTCTCATCATCTCCAGTTTTTTCAACTGTGAAGCACTAAGGAATCCCCATGCACATCATGTAGAAGCTGTGAAATACCATCATTCTCCTCAGTGTCGTCAGCTAATGTATTCACAAACACATCATCATTGGTAGGCACATCTTCTGTGTAATCATGAACGTGCAATAATGCTACACTAGGCATGAGCACATCATCATTAACATTTTGACCAACCTCCCCATGCAAAGTCCAAATCGTGTAGTTTCTCATGAAGCCCCTTGTGATCAAGTGCAAACGTATATGCTCCACATCGCCCTATTTTCTCGTATTCTTGCAGTCTTTGCATGGACAAATGTAACACCCAAATTTTGCTTTGAATTTCAAATAATAGAAAATGATTTAATTATGGAATTGTGTGAGCATTTCATTTAGTGGTTTATTAAAATTCTTGCAAATAAAACTTATTCTAGTTTAGAAACTTGTTGATGCATTCATGCAGTTGCATATTTTCCTTGCTTGTTTGAATTTACAAACCTCATTTTGCAAATGGTTTCAAATTTGTTTTTGAAATGAATTTGGAAAAGAGAAAATACAAAGAAAAAGGAAATGGGTTGATCTCTCTCTCTCTCTCTTTCTGTTCGGCCTCAAACCCAGCCCAGCTAGCGGCCACGGCCCAATTCCTTTCCCCCTCTCTCTTTCTTCGGCGCGGCCTAGCAGGGAACCGGCCCAGCAGGCCCTCTCCCTCCTCCTCTCACTGCCGTCTGGGGGCCACATGTCGGCGCCGATTTCCTTCTCTCTTCTCTCCCTCTCTCTCGCTGACTGGGCGACCCCACCTGTCGGCGCCGCCCGTTCCCTCTTCTCCCCCTCTTCTCTCTCTGACCGACCGGGCCCACGCGACAGGGCTGTCCCCAACCTCCCACCTCCGCTCCGTTCGGCCGAGTTCACGCACGAGCGCGCCGCGGACGGCAACCGCCTGCACACCCCGCCACTCCCCGTGCCTTCAATTTGGTCTCTACGGCACTGCCTTGGCTCGGCCGCGTACACAGATCCAGTCCGATCTAGGCGCCGCCACGAACGGCCGTGCTCCGACAATCCGTTGTCACATCCGAACCCAACCTCGCACTCGCACGAGCCTGTAGGTCGTTTCGGTGTAGTCGGTTGAACTTGCGGCACTCGGAAGAGTCCTCCCCGCGTTCGCCGGCGAGCCAGAGCCGCCGGGAACCATGGCGCCGCCTCTGTCTGCCTCCCCGCATCCAACCGAGTACTCCACGAGCTTCGTCTCGCCCCCCTCTTTCTTCCCATGCGATCGGCATTCGAAACGTGCACCGGACGAGTCTTTCCGGTGGAACTCCGGCGAGCCCGGCGCTCGGGAGCTATGGCGCCGCCGCGCAGTTCTCTGCTCCGGCCGCCGTTCCCCCTCTCTCTCCCTTGGATCTGCTCTGAGCCATCCATTTCCCGATCTGCGGTCAGGATTAGAACCCCGAAGGGGTATGAACCCCGGTCCACGATGGACCGGTGGACCGCAGCACTTGCTCGGGTGCACGCACTGTGCCGTGGACCACCCTATCCCGAACCGCCGCGTGGCAGCTCTGCCGACCCCGCGTCGCAGCGCTGGCGCATTTCCGGGTTTACGTCTTCTCGGTTCAGAAAACGTATTCCTTCTCGGTTTATCCTAAAAATGGAAATCTGGTATTTACAATTTTGCCACTGCAATAAATTGTTTATAAAGTCTTCATTTTAACTCCGATTTGGACGATTCGAGTTGCGTTAGGTTCGTAATGAAATTCTCTACATGTTAAAACATCTGTTGCTCATGTTTGAATTATTTTATTTCCATGATAATTCAAATACTAAAAATGCTCCTAGAGAACCAGTTAAATTCATATCTTTTGCGTTTTAAATCCGATTTTCGTGAAATTCGTGTTGAAATGATCGTAGCAATGCGTAGTATCTTTTTATAAACTTTTTAACTCTGTTTATTATTATTGGTGTACTGTTCTAATGATAGTCTTGTTTGCTTTGTATGTATGCAATTGGAATGCGTGTTGTTGCGTTGTCGTGATCGAGTCCAGGCAGTGAGGAGTTTCTTGGTGATCAGGAATTCTTTGATCAGGAGTGTTTTGACCAGCAGGACTTTGAGAACCAAGGCAAGTATAGCATGGGACTTTCCTTGTTATCCTATTCACTATAATTATCATTTCATGTGCATGTGTTAATTTGATACCCGTAGTTTATTTCCCTAGAGTTGAAACCCTTTTACCTTGATTCCTATGGGTTATGCATATGGATAGATGGCTAGTGCTTTACATAAGCAAATACTTGATCCCTGCCAAAGGTTAATATGCTATGTATGAATTGGTGATCCTGTTATGACAATTGGAACATAACCCTTTTTAATAACTCACTGTTGGCAAAAGCTGGGACTGACAGTGCTTCCGTGGGAGCTACATGGCTCTGGCTTTAACTTAGTAGTAGGCTCTTTTCTAGCTCGTTAGCGGTTACCCGAAAGGGCGCATTAGGCTCTTGCCGAGCTGGTTATAGTGCGGCCTCTGTCCGAGTTTGAGCGTAGGCTGCGGGTCGTTATGCTACTCGGAAGGGGAGCTCTATCGCCCCTTGCCAATCCTAGCGGCCCTAATCTTGTTAGACGAGATACTATGAAAGGTTTCATAGTGAACCCCACCCACTCACCTTGGCAGTGTTATGGGAGTAATTAACCCGGGCAATCGAGGCATCACGACTCACGGGTAAAGTTGCACAACCTCTGCAGAGTGTTAAAACTGATATATCAGTCGTGCTCACGGTCACGAGCGGCCCGAAAAAACCGACGGATTAATTAATTAACTTGACCAACACTTATGTTCCTGTTGTCACCATTTTTTTTATGATGATGGTTATGACTCTTTAAACTTTGGCAGTGGTATAAGTGGGATAATTTGGGGCTTAAGCATAACCTGACAATACTTGCTAATAAAACTTTGACCAACTAAAAGTGCTAAATGCCGTAAGCCAGTGTCAGCCTTTTGAGCTACATAACCCCATGTTATACTGCTGAGTACGAGTGTACTCACGCTTGTTTCTTTTCTATTTTGGACGAAAATCCCGGATGGGTAACAGAAGCTGGAGGCTATGAGGTGTTTCCCGAAGACTTCTAGGCTTGGTCAACCAGTTGACCTTTCCCTGTGGAATGGAGCCACAAGAGCTAGTTTATCTTACTTGTTTTATTTATTCTTGTAATGGATATGTGTTCGATATGTAATAAACTCTGTGATGGTACTCTGTAATTTATGAACTTATGTGTGGATTATTCCTGGGCACACATAATGTTATGCATCCTATTTCGTCCTTGAAATTGGATGTGACAACAAAATACAAGATGTGAGTCCCCAGCATTGACTCTAGCTCGCTTGATGAAATCGTCGATGCCCGTCAAGTACCGTGGGTCTGTATGTGACAGATCGTACATCCACCCTCGAGCCAGGTTTGCGCTGATAAAATAAGATGGGCAGAGCAGAGGAAACATAGGAACATATTAATAGAAGCATTTTTGAATAATATTCTTCGATATAATTTGAATTTGGTCACGCTATAAAAATAAAGAGAACAAATAGATAACAATGGAAGCATGGAGTATTAAATATAAGTATTAAATGCATGCATGGAGTATTAAATCTAAGTAATAAATACCGAATCTATTCCACATCCCATCAAATCTAAGTAATAAATACCGAATCTATTCCACATCCCATCAAATCTTTCATGCATGTATTGAATATTAAATGTAAATAATAAATATAACTAATTACAATTTTTATCCATAATTTTCGAGACGAATCTTTCGAACCTAGCTACTCAATGATTATACAATAATTATCCAATAAAAACAAAGTGCTACAATTTTTCTAAATAATTTTGGATCTAAAAGCTACAAAAAATTGACACAAATTGCAACATCCCTGTTCTTGATCATGAAAACTAGCATAGCTCTAACACAAATTGACACAATGTAAACCAACAATTCTAAAGAATTATGCTTGTTACTAACCAAGAGCAAGAAGACATGAGGATCCAAGAGTGAAGAGGAGCTCGCGTGCCTTATATTGTACAATGTTGCACTGCCGGTTCCAGCCACCAACCGGCAGTGAAACACCACATCACTGCCGGTTGGTGGCTTGAACTGGCAGTGATAGGGCCGATAGTCATCACTGCCGGTTCAAGCCACGAACCGGCAGTGATGTGGTGTTTCACTGCCGGTTCAGCCCCTGCCCCCAATAATTGAGGGTCTGTCAGAGGAAGAACCGGCAGTGAAGGGGCATCACTGCCGGCCCAAACAAAACCGGCAGTGATGGGCCGACAGTGATTGCCGTTTATGTAGTAGTGTAAGATCCAAAGGAGTTCTCCATGTTAATTGGTGTCTCTTCTATTAAGTCATGAATGGAGAGAGGGGTGTGCCCTTTTACTTATAGTAGTTGGAGGTAGGCCCATAGATCCATATGGCATTCATCATCATCTATGAGATAACACAATCATAAGATACATAGTGCAGATGTCCCAATAATGTTTACTTTTTGGCATGGTCGATCACAGGAGAAATATGGTGGAGCATCTTAAGGGGTCACCTGACGTGGTGCGGGTGTGAGGTGTCAGCCCAACGCTCTCTGGCCCTTGGGCCCACGTACTTCCTCCTAGAGGTTGATCCACCACACATGGCAGTGTTGGGTGCTTAGAGATTGTTAGCAACAAGCGAGTACATTCCCTTAGAAATGACATAAAGACTAAAGCAATTACACGATTAGCAACATCTTAGGAAATCCCTCCTTTGTTGAAGATCTTTTTTTTGGCTCTAGTGGCCTCTTGATGGTCCGAGAGGCTTGAATTTTGGAAGATAGATTGCGTTCTATACAAATGTTCAACGTGATATAAATGATGACCTTGTTGAAGGTATGGTGTTGACTCTCGAAGAACATACCATTGTGCACGGATCAAATGCCATTGTGAACGTACCTTGTCGAAGAACGTGATACAAATGCCTCCTTTCACTAATCAGCTACCGGAAAAAACCGAACAGGCCGATTGTATACTCATCATCATTCATTTATATAGTGCACGGATACCAATTTAGGCTAGGAACGGGCCTGTCAGTGCGGCAACAAAGCCACATCCAATTTTGTCGGTGGGCCTGCCTGAGTTGCCGGCCCATGGACCGAAGGGCGGCCACAAGCGGCGCATACATATAGTGATTATGCCTGAGACATCGAGCAACTAGCGTCTGCCGTCTGTGAATTGTGATTGTGCAGCTTCATTTCTCCCTGTCGCTCTCCAATTTATGATGTAGTTTTAGAAACTGAAACATAGTCTGGCAGCAGCATAGCGACTAATCATATGGAAAATAATGCAATTTCAATTATAACATGCCAACAATACATGAATTAAATACCATTATGCTCTTGGTCAACAGTTCCAATTTTTTTTTAAAATTCAAATTTATTATATAAAAAGAGAAAAATGCATGGTGTCCTAAAGAACTTTTACCATATCCCATCTGGAACTAAAAAAACGATTATATGGGCCCCTAATCTATTATCGATGCACACCAACAGTCCAAACCATGTCATGTCAACGCCAACATCTGACGTGGCCATGCCTGTATGCCACATAGGTAGCTCCTAGGCCATGCCATTATGCTGGCCGGTGTGGGCATGCCACGGTGCTCTGCATGCGCGCGTAACATGAGGAAGAGAAGGGGCGGGCTGCTACCGTGCTCGGCACAAGTAGGGATGAAAACTTGTCACACCCGGTTTTAAGAACAAAACCAGATATATCCTATATGTGAGTCTAGAAAGTCAAATCCCATATATAGTCACAGAACAAGGTAATATCAAAAGGCAATACTTAAGTATATAACATGTATGGTCAAAGGAATAATCTTGAGAGAACAAACAGCGGTAAGACACTCCGATCTTCAAGTGAAGACTCCACTCCACAGGGACCAACTAATTGGTTGATCACAAGTCTAACTGTTCGAGACCCTTGCAAACTGGTACCCATCCGAGATTTTTATCCAAGAATTGAAAAGAAAAACAAGCGTAAGGACTTTCGTACTCAACAAATATTCATGGGGTTCATGAGGCTCGAAAAAAAGGTATGACACTGGTTAAACTGCATCAGCTTTTATGTTATCACAATTTTAGCATATGGATAGCATCAATAACATCAACAACCCAATAACCATATGATCGAGTAAACATGAATAATGAATAGCAAACTAGCAAAAGGATAGATTAAAGTCATTCTGTTCCATAAGAATTTCAGGCCGCTCGTATCCGTGAGCACGGCTAATATATTAGTTTTAAGACACTCTGCAGAGGTTGTACATCTTTACCCATGAGTCGTGATTTACCCTTTCGCCAGAGGGGATCAGCCTCTTGACCCACTTCCAAGGAAGGCCGGCAGGGTTCACTATGAAGTCTTTCAAAGGGGCCCGCTGACAAACAACAGACACTAAGGATCCACGGGCAAGGGGTATATAGGAGCCCCGGGATGGTACACACACGCAGCGGTCCCCACTCCAGCCGCTCCGCAACCGCTCGTCAATGGCAACTTTCGCGAACTGCCACATGCGAGAGAGTTGCCCTCATACTGAACTAAAGCTAGAGCCATTATAGCCCTCATGGTTGTACTGTATGTCCTGGGTGATCGCTTACAGAGATTCTAGAGCATCTCAAAAACTGTGCTCTAGATCACCTTAATCCATGTTGCTAAAAAGCAGATTTTACCATTGTTGCATAAGTCATTAGTCAGGTTTACATGATCACGGTTATTTTCCAAGAGCACTAGCTTGATCTACCCAATGCATAAATTCCCAAGGTAACAAGGTATAAGGTACAAAACTATGGTGAAGACTAAATAGGATATCAAGGAAACACATGCAATCATGAATTAATGATTTAAGTGATTAGAACAACAAGGATGATCCCATGAATACTTGCCTTAAAAGCTTAGATCCTTTGCTCAACTGCTTCTCAACTTCAGACGACTTCTTCTTGATCACCAATGCAAAACTCACCGATTGGACGACAATTAACAAATCACCACACAAGCATCTGAACAAACATGCATAGCATACAAATATGGATAAATTAGAACAATACACCAATCAATTAAAAGAATTTAAAAGAAACCTACGCAACTCTACGATCACACAGTCGCGAAGAACACACTAAACGGAGTTACGATGATCGAGATACAACTAACGAAGGATTTACTTTTATAAAAGAGAACTACGAACTTTATTAGTTTTAACTATATAAAAGAGTGTACAAAGTATATCCAGGAAACACCTTGATTAGATTAGGTCAAAAATTGTATTTGGATTTCAAAAACGAAAGTTGAAACTATCATCATTTCATGTATAAAACAAATTACAAAGTGGTTAATCAAGTTAGGATTTGAACCCATGAAAATACAGAGCTATAAACATGGTATTAAAGATCACTAAAGAAAAGGTTACGTCGATACGGAGCCAACACAACTTGAACGGAACGAAACGGATTTAAAACGGAGGAGATATAGATTAAACAGGATTTTGAAAAGACAAGATTAAAGCATTAACAAATTAATTAACTTTGATTTTCAAAAGTAATTAACATGGACGAAAACTACACTACTGGATAGAGCATAAAATTACGGAACTAACACAACTCATTTGGGTCGAATCGGAGTTGAAACGGGGAAATTACAAGCAAAAGAAATTCAATGGCAGTTCTGTAAAAAGAGAAAACGTAGTTTTGAAACAACCGAGAAGTTTTTCGTTTTCCGAAAGGAGAAGCGTAAAGAAGGAAGGCGGCAAGGATCTACGGTGCGGGGTCAAACGGGCGCCACGTGGCGGCACGGGATAGGGCAGGTGTATCACGTGGCCGTGGACCGCGTATAGAAGCTCGGTCTACGGGTCCACCGTGGACCGGGGCATACCCCTTCGCGGGTTCTAATCTAAGCCATCGGCGCGAGATCGAACGACGCAGAGAGGGCTCGGGCGGGGATGGTCACTGGGGCGGCGCTCCCGCGGCGGCGCGCCATGGACAAAGGGCTGGGAGCTCGCCGACACTCATGGTCACGGCGATTCCGAGCTCCACTGGTCGAAGAGAGAACACCGGGAGAGAGAGGAAGACGAGGGGAACTCGACTGCAGCACTGGCTGATGCCGAGGGAGAGTCCAGAGGGGCGGTCCACGCACGGTGGCGGCGCGACGGCCCTAGTGTTCGTGCGCAGATGTGCAGAGAGTGAGAGAGAGAGCAAGAGATGGGCACCGGGAGAACGAGGGGGACGACGCGGGTTCGGTGACGCTCTCGGTTGAACTGATCGTGCGTGGGAGCGGCTGCTCGCACGGAAGGGCAGCTCTGTGCCGGCGGCGGTAGCGGTCAGGAGCCCTACGAGCGAGACAGAGGGGACAGGGGAGGTCTGCGGGTTCGGGGGAAACTGCTTACCACGGTGCGGGGCTCGGGAAGCGGCTGGATGGAGCAGGAGGGCCTGGCAGCAGAGAGACGACGGCGGCGGCAGCTGTGCTCGGTTGCGGCGACGCTCTGGTGGTTCTGCGGGGCTTAGGGGGGTGAACTGGAGGCGGTGGAGGGCGGGGCTCGGCTACTTATAGCCTCGGGCAGCGCTAAAGAAGGAAGGGGGAGGATTGGAGAGGGATTCGGCGCTGGCGGGTATGGAAGGCGGCGGCGTCGGTTTCCATCCGAGGAAAGAAGACGATGGCGGCGGTAGAAAAGGTAAGAAGAGGGGGGAGAAGGAAGGGAAGGCGGCCGGTGGGCGGTGCTTGGTCGACGAACCACGGGACCGCGCTGATAAGGAAAGGGGGAATCCCCTACCCCGAGTCGAATTCGGCCGAGGAGCGTCGGCGCGGGAGAACAGGGAAGGGGGAAAGGAAGAAGAAGGAAAGGGAAGGGGAGCCGCTGACAGGTGGGCTCTACCGGTCAGCGAGAGAGAGAGGGCGGGGCGGGCTATCAGTCAGAGAAGAGGGGAAGGGAGGCGCGTGCGTCTGCGCAGCGAGGGGGGGAACGACGGCTGACGTGTGGGTCCCGCCTGTCGACGCTTCCACTGCGAGCAGGCCGGGCGGTGTGGGCCGGGGAAGGAGAGAGGGGAGATCGGGCCGGCCTGCTTGGGCCTGTGAGAGGGAGAAAGAGGCCGAGAGAGAGAGAGGGGTGCTGGGCCGGGGTGGAGCAGGCTTGCGGGGGGGGGGGGCAAAGAGAGTTTGGGCCCCTCGGGCCAGAACTGAGGGGGGGGGGGAAGTTTGCCCTTTTCTTTTTATTTTGAAATTCCAACACATTTTCAAACTCACATTTGAAACCAATTTGAATTTTGAAAGGTGACAAACAAACACAAACTCCAAAATGCAGGGCATGAATGCTCAACCATGTTTCTACCAAAAGAAGATTTTAATTTCATAAAAAGTTTTTATTTCCTATGATTTCATGAACACAGAAATTCACAATTAAATCAATTTAAATCCTATTTTCAAGAAACAAAATTTTGGGGTGTTACAAAACGGATACATATCACTGATATTATATTTATTTTCATATTTTTTTTGATTCGAATTCGAATACGAATAGTATCAACCATACTGGATACAGATTCGATATCAACATTTTATAAATACGCAATATTCAGATACAGATATGGTATTGGATGCTGAATATTTGGACACGGATACAGAGTGATCTATACCGTTGCAAACAGATTTGATCTCGAATACGTTGGAAAATATCCATACTATTTTCACCCCTAGGCAGCGGGGCGGTGCAGTCAATGGCTACGAGCGCGTGGCCGACGCCATATATCTAGGAGCAAGGAGAAAGAGTACACGGGGGACACCGTGCCCCACGACGGCTCCACACGGCTCCAGTCTTCAGACAGTTGATCTACCCTAAGGGAGCACTAGAGACGCATCTTGCATCTACTCGAGTCCTGCAACCGGTTTGCACACACAGAATAGATCAACAGTCCATTCAACCGTAAAGTTTTTCAAACGGGCCGCCAGCTGGGCTAGCACTGGCCCGGTCTGAAAAAGCATGGCACTAGCCCGGTGCGACGCGGCTTGGCCCGTGCCCATGCCGAGACCACAACTTCGGCCCGCAGTCTCAGCATAGCACTACCACAAAATGGAATAGCCTTGAGGGTCATCAATTTCTTGAGTGGTGAGGTTAAACCCTCAAGGAATATATATTACCTTGGCGGTTGCTAAAAACACCAAAGGAAATACATATTTCTTTAGTGTTATTTCATACACACAAGAAAAATATATATTTACTTGAGGGTATTTGGAAACACTCAAGAAAATACTAGTTTTCTTGAGCGTCAACCGTCAAGTATTTTTTTTCCAACATTGCCGCCCGCTGAAACTGAGGGGAAAAAAAAGGCGCCAAACTTTCCTTCCGTTCGCGTGCTAGATTTTGGCCTTTCTAAAAGAAAAGCCTAACAGTGGCTTGTTTAACTCCACAATACACACATACGTGTGCCTGGTGCCTGGCCAACCCTATCCACTCGCTCCTCCGTGTCTCCCGAATCGTCTTCTGCGCGGGCGGCGGGTAGCAGCTCATGGGTGCTGCTTCTGCATGGGCGGGCGACGGCTCCTGCGGCGCTTCCATCGAGGGCGGTGGGAAGCAGTTCCTGCGCTTAGCACCGACCTGGACCACGCCACCACGAGGTGAGCCCCAGCGCCGCCCTAGATCTGTCATCTCTCGATCCCCAATCCCTCGATGTCGACGCAGCAATGTCGGATGCCGATGCTAGTCGCCGGGCCCCTAGCTTGGTGACTTGGGCCTTGCATTGATGGCTGCTTGGCTTGTTACTGGTTAATGCACACAAGCGCTTGACCTGCTGCTAGGTGCCAGCCCTCAACACCCCTTGCTAGCTGATGCCTGCATTAGTGTGTGCTATTGACATGCCTACTCCATCGTGAGAAGACCTTGATATTGTTGGACTTAATTTCAGTTTTAGTTCAAAACTAGTGGCATTGGTGGATTCAATTTCAGAAATGCTACAAATATTAATGTATTTTTTCTGTCAGCATATATATATAATGTGTAGATCTGAAAAAGGTTCTTTTTAATGTAGCAATGATCTATATGCTTAGGATTGGCTAAAATATTTGTGTCATATAAAACACATGGGTTCTCTGAATTATTGGGTTGCACAACACTTTAGATTATTGCTGAGTCAAGGAACTGGACATTTTGTTTTTTTTGCAGTTAACATCCATAGCTAAATAGATTCTTGTGCCTTTTTTTAGGTTTGATCTGAGCAGCTTGTGCCTTTTGCTTGGATGGTAAGCTCCCTTCATTGCCCATGTGAATGGT
This sequence comes from Microstegium vimineum, assembly GCA_022036555.1. NCBI lineage: Eukaryota > Viridiplantae > Streptophyta > Magnoliopsida > Poales > Poaceae > Microstegium > Microstegium vimineum. Next base: position 43,503,246 of record CM039127.1, on the reverse strand, counting down.
GAATGTCATTCATTTATAGCTTCCTCCTATGTAAATAATTTAATTATTTCTAGAACCTTTTAGGTATGAATTAAGGATCTGTGGAGGCAACGATCTGTATACCGTGTAACAGTACGGTAACAGTACCAACCTCGACCGGTTTGAAGCAACGAAGCAATAAGTATCATCAATTGTGCACTAATTGAGATGGCATTTGTGTGTTTGACATTAAGTTGGATGTATCTGTTTGTAAACTGCATGCTTTGTTTTATTATTTCTGCCATTAACTTCAATGCCTCTATTGGTTGACTCCTTTGCCAATTTGTTGTCAAACTAAAGTACATTATCTTGTTCATATTTTCTCATAAACAGATTTAGATTCATGGCAGATCGTCAATGGATGTATAGTGGTTGGTCTCGTGGGAAGGCCCCTTCTAATGAGTGGATTGAAAACACAAACAACTTTTTAGACCATGCATTCTCCATGGTTAGCCTGGTTGAAAATGACACCATTAAGTGCCCATGTGCCTTGTGTCAAAACTATGTTAGGCATAAAAGATTCGATGTAGAGATGCACTTGTGTAAACATAGGTTTAGGGAAGATTACAAAGCATGGACAACACATGGAGAGATTGATGTAGAAGTTGAAAGTGATGAGAGTTTTGAAGAATATGATCGCGTGCATGATATGTTAGCTGACCTAGCTGATGGTCATCCATTGACCTATGATGAGGTGCCTATAGCCTCAACTCAGGCTTTTTATAAGATGGTTGATAGTGCCAATGAACCAGCCTTTGAAAATTCAACACACTCTGCTCTTTCTGCTACAACACGTTTGTTAGCTTTGAAATCACAGTACAATATGTCAATTGCACACTTTGAAGCAAATTTGGAGTTAATCCATGAACTTTTGCCCTCAGACTATAAGATTCAAAAGGACTTCTACCAATCAAAGAAATTATTAGAGGGCCTAGGCATGCCATATCAGAAAATTGATGTGTGTTATAATAATTGCATGCTTTACTATAAGGACAATATAAGTAAAGAGAATTGTGATATTTGTGGTACCTCACGCTATGTGGAAGGACATGATAGAGTCCCACATAAAGTATTGCGGTACCTTCCCATCAAAGATAGGCTACAAAGATTATATGCACATGAAACAACCGCAAAGTTGATGCAGTCTCACAAGCAATCCACATCAAATAAGATGGTGCACCCATGTGATGGGGAAGCATGGCAACAGTTTGACACAGACTCACCTGATTTTGCTTCTGATCCTAGAAATGTCCGCCTTGTTGTGGCTACAGATGGCTTTACACCCTTCAATATAAATGCAGCTCCTTATTCTTGCTGGCCGGTTTTTGTGACTCCATTGAATCTTCCTCCTGGCATTATCATGAAGTCAGAGTACATATTCCTTGCCCTTATAGTCCCAGGTCCTGAACATCCTGGAAAGAAGCTAAACATACTTATGCAACCTTTAGTTGATGAACTACTGAACTTATGGGAAGGGGTTGACACATGGGATGCCTCACTCAAGCAAAACTTTAAAATGCGGGCAGCTTATTTGTGGTCAATCCATGATATTCCTGCTTATGGTGACTTTTCTGGATGGAGCACCCATGGCAGGCTTGCATGCCCAGTATGCCTGTGTGACACTAAAGCATTCCGACTCCATAATGGCCGCAAGGCATGCTGGTTTGATTGCCATAGGTGCTTCTTACCTATGGACCATGTATTCAGATTTGATGCTAATGGATTTAGAAAGGGCGCAGTCGTGCATGATGAGCCTCCAAGGCACTTAACTGGGGAGGAAATCTTAGCCCAAATGAACACATTGGTGGATGACACACAAAACTATGGAAAATTGCACAATTGGACCCATATTAGTTGTTTTTGGCAACTTCCATACTTCCATAAGTTATTGCTGCGCCACAACATTGACTTGATGCATAATCAAAATAACTTAGGAGAAGCTATTTGGAATACATGCTTTGACATACCAGATAAGACTAAAGATAATGCTAAGGCTCGACAAGATGTAGCTGAAATTTGCCACCGTCCCTCGCAGCATTTGAGGCTAAAGCCAAATGGCCAGTGGGATAAGCCTCGGGCCCGATTTTGCATTGACAAGAATGACAAACCAGCAATCCTTCAATGGTTCCAAGAACTCAAGTTTCCTGATGGCTATGCAGCCAACATTAGAAGAGGTGTCAACTTGACTACAAGGAAGATTTTGGGTCTAAAGAGCCATGATTACCACATCTTCATGGAACGCTTGCTCCCTGTTGCTTTCCGAGGGTTCCTTCTAGAAAGTGTATGGGTGTGTTTGGCTGAGCTTAGCTTTTTCTATAGGCAGATTTGTGCCAAAGAATTGAATAAGGACAACATTCGCTCACTGGAACAACAAGTATTAGTTCTTATTTGCAAAATGGAGAAGATATTTCCACCAAGTTTTTTCAATCCAATGCAACACCTAATCATTCATCTTCCTTATGAGGCTCGGCTAGGAGGTCCTGTCCAAGCCCGTTGGAACTATCCATTTGAGAGGTAACAGCGAAACTGGAAAAATATGTAGGGCTTTCTTTTATAATTCTTTCATCAGTTCTATTTCTTTCCTATAGGAAAATCCAACAACTTAAAAAGAAGGTTTGAAATAAGGCCCGTGTTGAGGGTTGCATCATTGAGGCTGAATTAGTTGAGGAGGCCACAAATTTCCTCTCTTTTTATTTCAAGTCCAATGTCCGATCAGTTAGAAATAAAGTTGTTCGATATGACGATGGAGCTTCTACATATCATAGTTCATGCAACCTCGACAGAAGAGTATGATGCTGCTTTCCTATTTGTTTTGTTGAACATGCCAGAGATGGATGAATACTTCAAGTAATACACATTTATTTTGCAAACTATAATTCATTCCTATATGTTTTTATGGCTGTACGCTTACTTGCTCTATTTCCTAGTAAATTTGAGAAGGCAGAGTGGAAGGACAGGAGAAGACCAACACCTGCACAACTTAGGGAGTTAAGGTTGAATGGGTGGAAGGGTATGCGGGGAAAACGTGGGCCTAATTTCTTTGATTGGTTCAAAGAAGTAATCCTACTAAACCTTTTTAAAATTAAGTAATGTACCAATCTATTTGTAAATAATATTGTTTCATGGCAGAATGCCAATATGAGTTGCAACAGTGAACAAGTGGATTCTTGTTGATTAAAAATGCCAGTCTTAGGTTTTATGTTCATGGTAAGGTAGTGAACAAAAACTTTGATTAGCAGATGCCTATTTTTCAGGGTTCTCATGTACTAAGTTCTTTTAGTAATTCAACAAACAGTCATTAGTTACTTGGTATTTTACAGTAGGCTCTTAGAGTTTGAAGACCGAACTTTTCTATTCTAGAATTCCATAAAACATTTCAATATCGCCTTTTGTAGGGTGTTGGGTCAAATGGAGGCTCTCATGAAAGGCGCAACCACCACAATGTTGATGACGAAGACGAGGATGCTGATGACTACGGCTATCATGAAAGTGATGGCGATGGCTACCATGAAGGCAACGATAATGGCTCCAATGAAGACGATGATGATGACCACATTGATGATGATGATGAAGATGGCTGCCTTGAAGATGGTGATGATAGCAGCTCCTCCCAAAGCGATGATGATCACCGCTCTATTAAGCAGTGACTATGCATGCAGACAAACTAATTCCAACAACTCCAAGTGACTGCACAATGGGATATGGACTTTTGGGTTTATTGATTGGTAGGAACTAAGATGATATTAGGCTGATCTTTTGCTAAATCAGTGTGTGCAATATTGCCTTATGAAGTGTGTGCAATATTTGCCTTGTGTATGTGTGCTGACATGTAGGTATGCTACAGCCAACTAAGTCATATTTTATAAAATGGACATGTAATAAACCAATGGATATTAGATGTGTTATCTAATCTAGCGATGGTTTAGTTTAATTGGGGCTTCTATCTTGTGTTTTGGCCTACTTTTATCATGAATGATCAATATTTTCTTGGCCAATTAAGCTCTCATGAATCATGACTATCCTAAATTAAACATAAATTTCCTTGAGCGTGTGAGCCCTCAGAGAATTTATTTTGTTGACAGTTTATTTGTGTTACCTTGGCAGCACTAACTCTCAAGAAAACATATAACCTTGGGGGTTCAGGAAAATACCTTGGCTATAATAAACCCTCAAGAAAACAATATCCTTGGTGGTCAGCAACCCTCAAGAAAATGTATATCCTTGAGTGTTATCATATTTTCTTGGGTGTTGTCAAACCTTCAAGAAAAAATATAGCCTTGAGCGTTGACACATTTCCTTGGCGGTGTTCAAAATCTGACTGCTTGGTTATTTTCTTGGCGGTTCAACTCTCAAGAAATACATTTGTGGCGGGCAGCACTCAAGGAAATAGGCGTTTCCCTGTGTTCCTACCCTTGGCGGTCATTTTGTGAGTGTTGGCCGCCATGAATGATTTCCTTGGCGGTTTTGGGGTTTTCCTTGAGCGTTTTTGACCCTCAAGGGTATTCAGTTCTGTGGTAGTGTAGGAACGACACGAAAAATGAGCCGGCATGATGCGTCCCGATCATTTTGTACAGGTGGATACGATAGATGAATCTTGGCCATTAGATTACACGATGCAACATATATAATATGAAACCCTACCTCCTCTTTCATGTTTCTCCCGTATCCCTCCCATCTCCCGTCTTCCTCACGTCTCCCTCTCCCTCCCGTCCTCGCTCACATCCCTCTCCCTCCCATTCTTTCCGAGCGGTGGCGCACCGAGAGGAGGCCATGTAGCCTTCCTTATGCCTCTTCGTGGTGGCGACGGCGACGACACTCATCCTCACGGTAGCTGGGTGCGCGCGTCCTTGCGGCGGCGACACCCACGGTGGCGGCGGCAATGCTCGTCCTCACGGCGACAGCTGCGGCAGCACGTGGGCCGGCACAAGCCTGCTGGGCGGCCATGCTCGTTGGCATGGCACGGCAGGACACGACAAAGAAATTGTAGTGTCGTTCCTGGGCTGGGATGTTGCCGTGCTGAACCATATCGTGCTAGGGCCATGCCGCCCTGCTGGCTGCCGTGTGCGCCCCAGCCGTTCCTCTCAGCAACAGCCATTGACTCCACGATGCTCCGTACCACCCCGCATGCCTAGGCTTTGTGCTGAGCACGGCTCGACCTGCAGCAGCACACCACCCTCCTTTTCCTCCCTTCGCGTGCCTAGAGCGCCACGCGCGCCCACGTCGGCCGGCATGATGGTCTAACCTAGGAGATGTCTGGCATTGATGTGGCAGATTTTGGACTTTTGGTGTGTGACGACGACAATAAATTAGGGACCTAGATGGTCACTTTTTAAGCTTGAGCACTTAGAGTACCAGAAAAGTTTGAGGACTCCCATGCACTTTACTCTATAAAATAATATTATATAGAGACATGACACACTGCCTCTGAATATAAAAGCTAATCACTCATGCATGCAAATGATAACTGGTAAATTCAAGAGATATCTTTCGGGGAAGAAAATGAGATGAGGAAACATTATCTTTTGCCAACGTTTGGTATTTTGTTTAAATTTTTCATAAAGTTATTTATTTTGGGATGGAGGCAGTATACTTAATAATCAGTTGTAATTTTGCATCTTTTTTTATGGTGACAAGGTACTAGACTTCTGAAATTGTGGGAATCGAGCAGTGTGGCGTTGCAACAAGCTTCTTCCATCTTAGGGCCTGATTGGATTAGAGTTTTTGCAAAGAAATTTGGACGGAATAGCAACCTTTTTTTGGTGATGTCACACGTCGTTTGGAACCTAGGAATGCTCCTTCCCCTTCCTCATGAACGGTTCCCTTTGCTCCACGTACAGGAACCTAATCCTCCACCCTCAATCCATTATTCCGCTGAAGTCTGAGGCACATGCGACAATGGTGTTAGAGAGAGAGAGAGAGAGAGAGAGAGAGAGAGGAGAGAGAGAGAGAGAGAGCAGCTTTGGGGAGAGGGCAAAGAATAACGATGGGAGTAATGGCCAAATGATTATTGAAAAACACCTAAATCCCCAGATGAATTAAATATACTTATTTGTTAATTAAATCTGACATTGCAATGACAAAGTTTTGAATAACAAAACACATGTCTTTTAATCACACCTCATGTTTTGAGAATCATATGTTATAATTACAATGTTCCAAACACTTCTATCTGTTTTTTTCCTATTTTTTCCATTCCTCTATTTTCACATAACACTTACACCCTGATCCTGCGTTTTTTTCTTTTCCCATTTTGCATTCCTTTCCAAACAGCCCTTATGTTATGGTTTATTTGGCTGAACTTTAATCCACTACAGTATAGGTGAATTGAGGTTGATTAGTGGTGGGGTCATGGATGTTTATGGCAGGGACAGCGATGTGTAGCTCTAATTTAATGGAGGCGATTTGTTTGGCATTAATATATGTTTTTTTATAAATCCTTGAATTTGAGGTGATGTTGTTGCTATCTAGAAATGATTCATTGTTATAATTAGGTGCTATACTTCTTTTCCGCAAAAAGTGCTATACTTGTATTAGCAAGTTATTTTCATGAATACACTGGAGGCGCTCATGGTTTATCCTACGGAAAGAGGAAAACAGACCTACGGTGAAATGGGTATTATCAAATGTTTGAAATTACAACAATAATGATTTTCACCAAACACGTGTGACTGTCCTCTAATAGGCTTATTTAATACTTAGTTTGTTGGTCTCCGCTTCTTTCTTTTTCTTTTTATGAGCTCTTTAAATCTAGTAGAAGCAGGCAGAGTTGTAATAATGGATTGGTTGAGTGTAAAACTCATGCAGAGGTCGGAATAAAAAAAATCTAAAAGGAAAAGACATAGGAAACCTGGATGAAAAATCAGAACTTCAATGATTTGGTATTATCGTTGGCAGCCTAGCTTTCATGTTTTCACATCTCTTGATTGACATCGTTTGTTTTTGGAGTTGAAGTGTCATCTTCGATCAACTGCACATTTTTCTTTCATTTTTCTAATTCCTCCGTATGTAGGAATAATGGTCATCTCCATATGAAGACACATAATACTTTTCATAAGTTCAAATTTCTAAATTGTGACCATAAACATTTGATGTTTTATTTAGATTAACCAATGTGTGTTGACAAACCTTCCCTTCATGTTTGCGGTGCAAATTAAAGCAGAGCACACATGAGGATGGATTGCTTTTGCTTTTTTATTTGTAATAACTAATAATAACTTGGGCAAGCGAATCAGATGAAATTATATTGGGTGTGAACTTTGTTATATATATTACGCCATTTGGATTGTAAGCCGTATAGTAGAGTAGGGCCCAGACATGTACATTATAATTACTAGTCCATTTATTTTGAGGATACACTGATGATGAACGGTAATTATTATTCAGGCGTCCGTGTCCTTTGCTGCTGTTCGCTCTTGCGGTCCTGATCGGGTAGAGATCGAAGAGCGAATATATGGATCGAGACAGCTAGCCGACGTAGTACATGGGGTCGGGCAGCTTAAACGTGCGATCGCCCTCCGGCGTGCCGAGGAGGTCAGTCCACTGGTCGCCCATGTTGCCGACGATGACGTACCCGGCGTCCACCAGCTTCTGCCGCTCGCCGGACTTGAACTCCACCGAACTCACCCTGGCGTCGTTAGGCCTGCATGCATGCATCGTCACGCAATTAGTATATACGGTTAAGAAATGATTATGTGATTGAACACAAGCAGCAAAATAAAAGCCAAGTCGAATCGACACATATTATATGCCTATACGTCCTACTTGAGCAGCAGCTTCTCGTAGCCGGTGTAGCCCACTGCGGCGAGGTTGTTGGCCGTGCCCTGCCGCTTGTTCTCGCGTCGCCCCGTCAGGATCACCGGCTTGATGCCCCCAGCTCCTGCAGTCTCTTGTACAGCCGCTGCGTCTCCGGCAGCGCCGGCGCGCTTGCCTCGTTCGCGTACGCGCCGAACGCCGTCGAGTTGTATGGTTCAGCCCTGCGGCGTTCAATTCACAGTTAGAGTGGCCGTGTATTAAAATCATAGTTTTACATCTAGCCTTTTGATCGAGGCAGATCACCGCTATTTGTGCTCATGTACAATTTATCCGGTATATATAATCCGATATAGCTCCGCTATTAGCTGTTTTAGACATATATCAGCTAAACATCTTAGCCCGTTATTTAAAACTTGATTAAAATAGGCTAATTTTCTTGTTCCATCTTGCTTCTAGTCTAGTAGTATCTAGTAACGTAACACCTCCACCGTTAATCAGCATGATCGAGTTGTACAATTCATTACAATGTATACCTATATATACCTAATATTAATTTGGAAAATCTTTTTCTCTCGGGCGGTCACTTTCTACCCCATCCATCTGTCGTCATCATCATGTCCTGTTTTTTTTTATTGAATGTATTAGTATTCGATGAATTAGGATCTATTTAGCATAGCTCAGTTTGACTGATACTATTTTTTTTAGAAAATACCTTCATAAATATTTTTTTTTAGGTGGAGTTGGCTGTTTTAGAAACCTGTTTAGCAAAACAACTTCACTATTACCTTCATACACAACACATGTGAGAGAGAAATTAGGGAGAGGGCCGAGTGAGATAAAGTATTTTTTTTAGCTTCATCCTAACTCATTTTTTGTGAGAAAAGAAGAAAAACAACTAGCTTCATCTATCCATAAATCTATTCTGAAAATAGTTGTTTAATTTGACAATAAAACAAGTTTATGAAGCTATCGTGAGACGTATAAAACAAGCTCTAGATCAGTTTGGTTGGATAACTGACCGTACCCGAACCCGTGTTTAGCGTAGTAGGGGAGGTTGGAGATGGTCGTCTCATCGACGTCGAACACCCAGATCTCCTTGCCTTCGCCAGAGAGCTTCAGTCCCTCGGCGTAGGCGATGGCCTCGTTGACAACGGCTCGGGAATCGCTGCGGTAGTGCCCGCCGAGCATGTAGTTGCCGACGTACTTCTCGCAGCGGGCTGGGACTGTTTCCCAATCGCGCAGGGTGTTCGTCTCCACGGCGAACCGCCAGCTGTCGCATGGCACGCGGCCGCGACGCCCTAGGTGGCCGCCGGAATGCAGCAGCGGGCGCAGCATGTGGATCAGCGGCATGCCGTCGTCGATCTCGGACGCCATGCCGGTGGTGCCGCCGGCCGCGAGAGCCGCGACCACCAGGATGGCAAGGAGAAGCTTTGCCATCGTCGCTGAACGTACTACGCGTGTGTGCGGACGTGTAAAGAGTTCGGTCTCTTCCTCTGCTGTGCCTCTTGCGTCTTGAGTGCGCGGTGCGTTAAATAGTGTGTGCTTCACCTGATAGATTCGTAGTACCGGTAGACGTGTGACCCGTGACGACCGAGACCCAAAAACGTGCATGCTGACGTGGTGTGCCCAGTGCCCACACAAGGACGTGGAGGCTCAACTACCACTCCTTTTCGGCCGGAGCAAAACGTTTTTAGACAACTGGACAAATACTAGGTTTTGCAACAAAACCTTTCTTATATTACTTTTTATTAAAAGGCATGGTATTATCAAAACCTTGGCCTTTCTGACCCCTTCAATCCCTCTTTTTCGTGGCCATTGCCTTGTGAACCGTCACCTTTCTCTATACTAGCAAAACAAATTCATTGAGGAATATATGCAAGGGATCGAGATCATGCATGAATCATTCCAACTAAATTCATAGTGCAAGAGTTGAAGAGATGTGGTCAAATACAATATATCTCGACCTAGAACAAGTAGTTGGTCATCCCATGAAACAAACCTCTTCTCAATCTACGTTCCATTGTAAATCAGCACCAACACATTCAGGATATATACATTTGTATGCCCAGTGGTACAAGGCGCCACTTTGCTGGTAAGCTAGCACCACATGTCACCGTGTCAGGCTATAGTTTTGTTCGCACGCGAATATGTCACGTGTGCCCCTAGCGACGAGCGCAATGCACAAGACACGTCCGAAGGGGGAGTCTCATTGAGAGTGCGATACGCAACACACGCCGACGAGAGCTCTTAGAACCCAACACCCCACGCTCCTGAAAGGGACTCTATCACGGAGAACGGCGGCAAGGGGACCTGTATCGAGAGCATCATTTTCCTCATACAAAGTCTCTACGGTGCACAAACAGTCGAAGCCGACATATCCTTCCTACTCACGATTGACCAACCACATTCATATTTCAAATATGCATGCATACGATATACTAAAAATCCTTCTCGGACTCCCAGCATCCCTTCTTTAATTAATTACCGTATGAGTACTAGCTGATCCATCGGTCAACTTGATCTCTTGAACTGCTAGCATGACTCAAGGTTGCATTGCCGTGAAACTTCTATAGACGCCGGATATGACTGCCCAAAATCTCTCGATACCAAGACAAAACTCATGCGAAGGCTCGGTACATCTCAGATAAACCTCAAACTTGTCTATCATCTGTAGATAGCAGCGGTACATGCAGGAAAAAGTCCATGAAAATTTATGTATGCTTCGTGCAGCGCCCCAGACATGGTTACCGATAGCAGCTCCACATACCTATCCAAATAAAATTCTTGACAAGATTGTGAGGATCAAATATGACCAAGTATCGGCAATATTTATATTCGTTATAAGGGAGATAACCAAGTATCGGCCAAACGTGCTTAAGCTTCTTACCACAAGCTGGGATGAAATTTCTTCCAATATTTGACATTGAGAGCATGGGCAGCAAAGTACCTTGCAATGACTCAACCAAATATGAATTCCTATGAACCACTCTTGCAATTTGGAAAGGGCTTCCCAACTTGGAGAACACTTACCAAACATGTTATCATTTGAGCCAATAGGTACAATTACCTTGCACACTAGATCGCCAACTTGAAACCTTTTCAACTTGACCTTCTTGTTATATACTTTTGCCACCTGTAGCTTCTCTCTCATTAGAACTTAATGCTTCTAACCTCTGTGCAGTGACCTCATCAATGTTGTCCATCAATTGTGAAAATCAACCGCTAATGAGTCATTTTGTTTGGCTAATCTCATGGCATCCAGATTTACCTCTATAGACAAAACAATCTCTTGTCCATATATATACAAGCTCATATGGAGTTACTTTTACACCATGCCTTGAGATCCTATACGCCCAAAGAGCCTCAGTCAACACCTCATGCCATCTTCTAGGATTATCTTTAATCTTCTTCTTGATGAGCTTGATCAAAATTTTTTTTGTAGACTCTACTTGTTCATTAGCTTGGGCATAATATGGAGGGAATTTAGCAACTTTATCTTATAAATTTTTATGAACTTGAGATGATATAAAAGAAGACCCTTGATCCAAAGTTAATGTTTGAGGAATGCCGAATCCATGATAACGTGTTTGGTTATGAATTGAATTACCTCCACATATGTCATATTTTTTAGAGGTGCTGCTTTAGACCACTTGGTGAAATAATCAGTAGCAACTAGCACAAAACGATGCCACTTTGATGATGGAGGATGAATTTGTCCTGTATAGTCCAATCCCCAACCTCTGAATGGCCACAACTTGACAATAGGATGCAACATAGCAGCGGGAGCTAGCTTACCATACTTTTGACAAGATTTACGTCCCTTGTAATATGTAAAGTAATCATTAATCTTCATCGGCAAATAGAAAGCAGCACGTCGTAGCAACCACCTTCATCTTGTGTGTTGACTGATGTGTACCACATATGCCTTCATGTACCTCCCCCCTAGCAACCCTCGCTTGGTCCTCATCCAAGCACTACAAAAGAATATCATCTATAATTTGGCAATAAAGATCATTATCAATCCATGCATACTTGAAAACCATTTGCCGAACTGTCTTCATCTGCATAAGCTTTAAAATTAGTGGCTGGTGGGCTGTGGTTCAGCCTTGCCCTATGTTAGCAACAAAATATATCAGCTCTTGAGAGATGTAGAACATGTAGTGATGAATGTGATAGCCTAATGCTTTCTACACCAACTCATTTTCTCTACAATTTTCATGTCTAGATATTTGAGAAATACTAAAGGGCTCCAAGGTAGTAATGATATCTAGACATGTATCAAGATAAACATTAAGTGATTCATCCAAACACTCAAAACCTTAGATGTTTGTTGCACTACTAACAATGAATCACCAAAAGCCTCAATATGTGTAGCACCTATAGCGGCAAACACCTCTAGCCAGAATAGTAAAGCTTCATATTCGCAAAAGAATTCTAAGCGACATGAGGCTTAAAAAATAGCACCATATGGAGAAATGTAAACAACATCAATAGCTTGGATATTGCTACAAACTAAACGATCAAAATATAATTTTCATGGTACTAGGGAAACAAGGTCAAGATCAATATTATACCTATCATCAATTTGATGCTAAACAATGAAATCGGGAACAATTTGGCGCCCCATAGATTTCAAAGGTTCATATGCCAAACCATATTCAATTAAAGGCATATTTTTAATGACATTGGTGTTGGTATTTCTTATGATTATTGGATAAATCTGCAAGCGCACAGATTATACCGTTGTAGCACTTCACCCAGGAGTATTTTGGGATATCGTAATTTATTTTATACCAAGGGAAAGCGCTAGCTAGAAACGATAATTAGAGAGAGATCCTAGAGAGCACCTCAACTTAGTACCAACTAATATAAAGGGGTAATAAATAATATGCTAGGAAGGTGATGAATGAATAAGCCAATGTAAAAGATAACTAAGGATAACTAGTAAGTATAGCTAGGTGGGAGGACAATGAGAGAGACAAGGACTCCTATGATTTTTACTCTACTTCAATGTACTTAGTAGATTAATTAGTCTAAACACAATAGATTACCGCCTCAAAACAAGTATGTTAGGCGATAGGATAGATCAGTAGGAGATGAAACTCCTACCAGACCACGCTACCGTTTTATGGGAGCCTTACCTTTTAAGAACTTTCCTAAGAACACGTGGTGGAATACAAAGACTAGACAAGGTTGTCACCTCTTGCTAGCTACCACAAACAATCTGTGCGACAAGCAGTAACCAAGGGCAAGATAATCTATAAGCACCACGCTTATACACAACTCACTACTTTAATTGTGATCTACAATCAAAGCACCCTATGACAGGCAATGATCGCATACAGGAATGACCACTAAGGAACACAATCTCTTGATATAAAGGCTAGTAACAAGCAAAAACACATAACAATACTATAACAAGTATAGTAACGCTCAAAGTAAATACTAAGTAAAGTAGAGGAAAAGTAATATATTAAATAAAGTAAATTCTTATAGAAAAGGAAAGGTACAAGAGCTATACCAGACTCTCAAGGAGACAATTCTAGAAATCCCGAGCACAGCTCAACTCAACTCTAAGTCCCACACTAGACTACACTACTAAGATAATTCGAAGCAATTGAGCTTGTAGGCTTGTCCACCATGTGTGAAGAGGGGGGTATGGGCCTCTATTTATAGTGGGAGGTGGAGTAGGCGCTATTCCATTGCCACATCATCGATCCAGAAGAGCTCTATCTTGGTCCGTTGGATCCACCGCCTCCAAACCGCCTCAGAATGGAGGGCTTTGCTCTCCATCATGTGGGAAATGTGACGGGGAGGAACCTGGGCCTTTGGAGCCCCCTTACCCAGGTTGGCCGACCCCTCCTGTGGGTCCTGGGCCCACATTCACCTTCTAGAAGATGTCCCCATGTGTCATGGAGCTTGGTTGAGTCTTTTGAGGGTTTTCTCATGTCGGTTCTCTTGTTATGGGCCCATGGATCCTTGTGCACTTGATCTGGAGCGTTGAATGGAAACACAAGTTGCATCCAAGGGTTGTAATAATCTTGGGATGGATCCTGCTGACTTGGCAGGCCAGAAGCCTCCAAACTCAGGTCAGCTGACTTGGGTTTGGGGTCTTTGGGACTGGCTTCTGGTGTGGGACCTCCTGGACAGGTCAGGAGTCTAATGTTGCAGAGACACTGGACATTAGGCCCAATCACATATCGCCTAACCTACAAAAGGAGCCTCTAGCACCCCTGATTCTCCTGGAATTCATCTCTTGCAGAAAAATACTTTCCAAGTACATGTGGAACTAATTATTGATAAATATGTTCATGAAGTGTTATTCTTTACTTGAAACCGAGGCTGTTGATGGTATTTGGAGTATGTAAAAGTATGATATTTTAACCGTCAACAAGATCCCCCAAGCTTAACCTTTGTTTGTCCTGAGCAAATAATCAAACTTAGCCTCGGTGGATCAGGAGTTGGTACTATGCTTCATATTTCAAGATTACTAAATCTACAACAAACATACTTCTCTTTTGAATGGAAAAATTAGCAATGATGAAAACTCACCCATATTACCTTAGTCCTCCATGGGACTTATGGCTTTGTCCTTTGTCTTGGGTGGTTGAGAGATAGAACAACTTGACTTGAGCACTATTTTTCTTATTCTTCACAAGTTTCATATCGGAGGTTTTGTAATGTTTTGTAAAATAAAACTTAGTGTTCCTCAAATGGTACTCTCAAGTCGCTCATATGGTGTATCATTCCTCACCAAGGCACATATTTAGAGTTGCCTTCTTTTCATTCTACCTCTAAAGGGTTATGTGGAGCTATAGGTAAAGATAAAGAATGTAGCAAACTTACCTTGCATATATTGTAAAGCCAAATCTCGAATCCAAGGAGAGAAGTATCATACTCTTAGATCAAGATGTGCAAGTGTGTGGAACTTGGCGAATAATCAATACTCCTTTATTTGATATGATTTCTCTCTCTAAATTATTATTTTGAGACAAAGATATCTTTATTTTTCTATGAGCTTTCATGTTCTCATCATTTTTTCTCTAAAACTTGGGACCTTCATGTGTCCCTCTCTTTTTTCATACTTTTGCATAGTCTATGTCTCATTTACTAGCAACACACTAGAGAGAGATAACTCTTTTAGAACATGGAGCATGAACTTTGTGGAAAATGAAAAGCATATTTTTGTATACTTCCAGTGTAGAAGCACCATCTATATGTGGTGTGTAAGTTATCTTGATCTTGGGAGCATGATAAGTCTCTCAACAAGGGTCACAAAACTTGACCAAACTCAACACAAAGCAAGCAGCTTATGTAGAAAGCTTAGATCATGAAAGAGCATATATGGCTTTGGTAGGAATTCTCACCATTGATGAACAAAAAGTGTTTTTATCTTTTTAAGAAATAAAACTCCGATAGTCATACTTGTTTAGAGCAATATTATTGCAGCTCTTGCCTTGTTATATCATGTCTCACAACTACTTAGAATCAGTTACAACATTTACAACCCACAAAAGTTTTGGGTTCATGATGGTTTCAATTAAGCCAAGTAATCCATACTTAGAGAAATATCAAGTTGTAAACTAAGTACTAGAGAAACATTTAGCATAGCAACTATTCATCATTTCCATAAGGGAGATAAACATTCATGAAACATGTATGAGCAAAGGGAAATATTTTTTATTCTTTTATCATACTTAGATTTTTTTTAATTGCAAACAAAGATAAGCAATAAAATGCATAAATGTAAATGCTGAAAATTAGATACTTACCTTAGTGGGGGAGGGGACCTCCCCAAGCTTATCTTTTGCTCAATAATTTGGTGGTTGATATGGATGTTGTTGCCACCACATTGCCCATCGATGGTTCTCTTCTTCTTGAAATTCTTGGAGTTGTTCGGTGGTTTGCTAGACTATACCTGATGTCACACCATGCTCAACGCGAACTTCGCCAATTGTATTGGTGAGATTGTCAATTTCTTGCCACCGGTTATGATGCTTCCTATCTCGTGAGGATGAGAAGGATTCTCTTGGTCCGTAAGGATGTGGTGGTCAAGGAGGCCTGCCACTTGAAGTGTCCATGGCATTTGAAGTTGCATCATCTTCCTCCTCTCCAACAACTCCTCGGGAAGTACCACGTTACTGAAAGTGAGCAAACTGTGGTCCCTCATGTGCTCTCCTATTTGAACCTACAACACCTCTTTTCCTACCTCCTTGGTCCAAATCAAAGGTTAGTTGGCGGGTCCTATACAACTGACGTTTCTCATTTGGGAGAGGAACCTCAGTTGTATGGCCATGATAAATCATTTTGAGTCCACCTCTAGGACCTGTTTTTAGCATGTGAGCATGTGAAAGATATTATTCAGAAATTATTGCTCTAGGTGCAGAAATATATTCAAAAGAATGGGTTCCATTTAGCAAGTTCATCGTTTCAGTAAGACAAGTGATTAGATATTTGAATTGGATGGGTCCATTTCTTTAAATTGATGCTTGCCAAAAAGCGATTAAACATTTAATAGGAGAGACATAAAGTCTATTAACCATGGCATAAAGCAATTTTAACTTATGGCTCTTAGCATATGAACATCATTGTCAGGAAACATTGTCAAGCACATCCATTGGTGAATGAAGCGAAGAGTTGGATTATGGATTTCTTCAGGTTTTGGGTTGGAACAATCATGTAAAGTGGTTATGGATGCCCAAAATTCATTTTTTGTTGAATCTACTTATGGCAAAGTCTAGATCTAGCAAACATGTGTCATCAAAACCAAGAGCAACATTTAGTTGGTTCCATGTAAGATTGAACCCTTGGTTGAACATGTGAACTGATATTCATCATGAGAAATTTGTAAAGAGCACAAGAACTGTATGGTGAGAGATTTGATTCCTAGTTCATCGGATACTTGCCAAAAACTAGACCAACCAATGGTATAAAAGATAATATTAAATTTTGTGTCCATACGTGCATTGTAGAGGAGAATCGGATCCAAAATCCTGGTATGCTTGAACGAGCATTCCCGAAGCGAGAGATACTTCTGGTACTCTAGTTGGTTAAACTAGAGACTACTTTCTAGATCATACGATCTCATCGGGGGCACCATTAGTGCACCAAGATGAGGAACCTCCGTTGGCAATTCTTGCTCCTCTTGAGGTTGTTCTTCGCTTGGTGGGTTCTCCCAAGTGTATCGGGCAGAACCTCCCCATCTCCTTTCTTGAGAAGTATCATTAGATTGGTGGGAGCATTGAGATGAACTCCCACTTAGAGCTTGCTTCACCTTCTTGAATGTAGACTTAAAAGGGTTCTTCATTTCCTGGAAAACAAGAGAGACACAAGAGAGAGACTAGGACAAGGATTAGCATTAGAGTTAGTTGCCCCTAGTTGGTCTTGCGGGTCAAGACTTGAGCTAAGAGAGAAGCTTGATGAAGATAATATATTTTTGGATTGTTGGGTTTAGGGACTTGAGAGAGGGAAACACTACTTCTAGAGAGAGCTAGGAACTTCTATTGAGAGATATGGAGAAAGAGCAAGGAAGAAGTGTGTTGAGCTCAAAAGAATTCTGGTTGGAGACATTTGAGGTTGAGCTCTCCTTGCATGAGTATTTATAGGGAGAGACGAGGAAGTGGTGCAAGCACCATGGAGGGGTCGGCCGACCCCTCCTTGCCTCTTCCTTGTGCAAAAGCACCTTGGATACCTTGCTTTAGTCTAGAGTGGAGACATGGAAGTTATGGGGCACCAACAAGGGGTTGGCCGACCCCATGATGGTCCTTGGCCCCTTTGAAATTTGAGTGTGGCATCCTATGCTCATGAGTTGAAGACAAACAAGCATGGCAAGACACCAGGAATCTCTTGATGCTTGAGCTAAGGTGTTCATGCTTTCATACTCTGAACAAAGAGTAGTGGGAGACAAGAGTGTGACATGCTTTAGTCAAAAGATGCTTGACAAGCTTTTACTCTAAAGGATGACACTACCAAAGTGATGTCTCCTAAAGCAATTTCAGAATTTTGAATTCCACACTTGTCAAATCTTGGGATTCCTAGACAAGAGTTGATGGGGTGGAAGAGGATGTGACCAAAGGGCCTTAGGGTGGTCGGCCGACCAACCCTAGGCCTCTTTTTCTTTTCTTTTTACTCCATTAGGGTCACATCTTGTTCCCCATTAAAGAAAGGTGGCTTAGGGTCCTTAGGGGGTCGGCCGACCCACCTAGGTCCTAAACCTAGTCAAGTTTTAGCGTTGATCTGATCTCAAGATTTTATTATGTCTAAACTTTATTTTCTGAATTTTAAGCATGATGAAAAGTAAAGAAATGAATTGAATTGCAAGAATTAATAAAAACTAATTAAAGAGTGCAAAAAGATAACTACCGATTTACCTTTTCGTGAGGGCTCCTTGATTTTAAGTCCTTGGAGCAGAACTTCTCCTTCTAGTTCATTCTTTAGATGCACTTTCGTGTCTTGGAGATGGAGACCAGGGTGTGTGCACCTCCTTCTCTTGCCAAACCTACCTTGGCTTGGCGGGTTCGTCCTTCTTGAAGAGTTCATTTATCTTGGCCTCTGGGTATTGCTTCTTTTGACGTGGAGCTCAAACTCTTCTCCTTGGTTGATGCACTTTCACCTGTTTATTGACTTTATAACCATTGAAAGCACATTTTACCTTATGGCTTGGGAATTGGAAATGGATTTGGCTGCATTGGTGGTGTTGAGGAACGGACTTTCCAAGATGATGGGAACACCCACATCGGCTCCCATGTCCAAGATGATGAAGTCGGTAGGGACATATTCATCTTGGATGTTTACCAAGATGTCCCTAGCAAGTCCTTTGGGAAACCATATGATTTGATCCTCCATCTGCAAACAACACATGCAGGGAACAAGGGTCCCCCTAGAAAATTATCATAAATTACCTTGGACATAATGTTCACACCTGATCCAAGGTCGTAGAAAGCGTTGTGGAAGGTTTGTTGCCCAATTGAGCACTTGATTATCGGGTGGCCTGGATTTTCTTTCTTGGTGATTAAGGGTGGATCAAGAAGATAGCCCCAATTGGATCGAAGTGGAGGCTTACCAAATCTCATTGTGACCAAGTTAACAGTTTCAATTGGATCCTCAGGTTACCCAGGGATCTTACCTTGTTCTATGGATGGTATAGCTGCAGCTAATTGAGCTAATTGTGTTTCTATCATTTTATTAAAGCTCATTTGATTTTTCATAGCAGAAGTAAGGCTATCCATTTTCTCACTAAGGTTTTCAAGAACATTATCATTAGCCATCATCTTTTTATTGATACCATCATTAATTTTGGATTGGCCAAGAACAAAATTTTTCAATGAAGGCTGATTATTGTAAAAATTATTGAAATTATTATTATAATTGTTACCTCCATTACATTGGTAGAAGGGGCATCAATTCCATCTTCCTTGTTGTTGGGATCGATATCCATTGTTGTTGTTGTTGATGAAATTCACGTCCTCCCTTGTTTCGGGGCATTTGTTGCCTGAATGATCATTCCCCCCCTCCCCCCGCACACCTCGCACCATGGATCAGCTTCAATAGATCTTGCGGCGACAGTGGGTTGGATGGCCTCTTGTTCCTTCTTGGAACCTTCTTCTACCTTATTCATCAAGATGTCCATCTTGACAAAGAGCATGTCCACCTCATTGACGGTGTGCATACCTCTCTTCTTTGGCTAGAGACATTCCTCACCCCATCCTTGGTTCATCACCGTCTTTTCAATGAGGTCCTTGGCATCCTTCACTGTGTGTTGAAGGAATGCCCCTCCAGCGGCAGCATCAAGGTGACTACGGGCCATGTTGGCCAGCCCATGGTAGAAACCTTGAATTAGGAGCCAATCTTCTATCCCATGATGAGGACAGGCACGAATGTACTCCTGGAGATGTTCCCATGCTGCGGGAATTGTCTCATCATACTGTTGTTGAAAGCTAGAAATTTTCCCACGAAGGACATTGGTTTTGCCCGTTGGGAAAAATTTCTTGAGGAATGCATTAGCACAACTCTCCCAAGTGGTGGCTTCTTCTTTGTGGGCATAGAACCACTCCTTCGCCTTCCCCAACAATGAGAATGGGAAAAGACGAAGAAAAATGGCGTTAGGCGCCATTCCTTTGATTGTGAACGTGCCATAGACCTCCATGAAGTGTTGGAGATGGGCATTGGCATCCTCATGGGCTTTCCACAAACTAGGTTGGCTTGCACCATGTGGATCAAGGCTAGCTTTAACTCAAAAGTGGCATCCCCTATGTTAATGTTAGGGCCCTGAGCTACGAGAGTAGCAAACGGGGCTGAGAAGTCAGAAATCGCGTTTTGGGCCATTGCTTCCTTGAACAGTGGTGCGGAGCCTCCTTCCTGGAATGGGTTCAGAGTCGAGATGATCCTTTGAGGGGGAACTCGACAATGTCTAGTCCTCCTAAATAGCTACTCAGGATCTTCTATGAAATTTCTTGGCAGTGTTGACACCATTTTTCGGCACGTGTCAAATGAACTAAGACTTGTGTTGATCGGTGGCTGTTTTCTATCGACATCGGAAAGTTATCAGTCAAATTTGCCGATGAGAAAGAATGTTGCAGGAAAGATAAGTTTGTTGCCGATGGGGGCTGGATGATTCTTGCCAATAAGGGTTAATTGGTGAAGTCAAGTCGCCAGAACTGTAAAGTTGCCAATGTCGATTGCTGATGAGGAGTTGTTGCCGACGCCGATTGCCGATGAGGAGATGTTGCCGTTGCCGATTGCCGATGAGGAGATGATGAAGATGGGCCCAGAATGATGTGGCAGTTGACGTCAGCAGAAGGTTACCGGTGGCTAAAGAAGGAAGTCGCAGATTGAAGGAATCTGCCGATGGAAAGTTTTCATCAAGGAAAAGATATAAGGAAATTGGTGATTTTTATACCAGTATTGTTATAGTAGTTTGAGTCCGACTCTTGCACGAGTCGTTTGTTTCCTTTAAAATAGGGGTGTCTGTTTAGGAAAATAATATTGTTATTTGGGTCCGACTCCTATGCGAGTCAGTTATTTCCTTTAAAGTAGGAGTTTTGTTTAGGAAAGGTACGAGTCGTGTCTCTGTACAACTCTCCATGCGGGAGTATAAATATGTGCCCAAGGGTTGCATGTAAAGATATCAATCATATCAAAATCAAATCAATTTACTCTTATTTACCTTTACTGCAATTTACCTTTTATTGTATTAGTCTTAGTTTATCTACGAGTTCTTCAAGCTTCGACGGGCTGCATCATCTTGATCTCCGTCAAACCCTTGTAAGTTCCGCGTGGGAGTACCTCTGAGCTTTGACATCCGGGCGCAACGCTGTTGTCTCGTTCAACTCTGCTCTAGTTATCCTGATCAAGTTTGAGTCTTGGCATCCGGGCGTATCGTCGTTGCCCTGTTCAGATTTTGTTCTAATTATCGTCTTTATCGATTAACTGGTCAAATCGACTGGCACACCCTCGGATATCGAATTTCGGGTATAAGCCCAAGGTGTTCGCAGATCTTGACGCTTTTTGTGTCAACACCTCTTTTGGCACACCCAGTGGGACTCGATTATACAAATCATACATCTATCATGGGTGATAACTCTGACATTAACCAGAGGAACGTCATTGAAGTCTCTGAGGCCGATCTAAAAGATGATCAGAGGCTGGTCATGGAGCGAGCTATGGAGGAGTACAAGCAATTGTATCTAAAATCCTTCAGCCTAAGCAAGAGTGGCGAAGCGATCCAGAAGCAAGATCCGCCGTTGCCACGGCAGGTCACGTATGACGCCAATCCTGGTAAGTTACAAGAGATGGTTAATTCTGCTTTAAGTCAAGCATTAATTAGCCACTCCAGCGTGCTGTCCAATACTGTGTACAATGCTGTCATGCAATCATTCAAAGAAGGACATGCACCTCAATATGTTGGTCCAGCGTATCATCAACCTGGGTCGGCATCTATAAACCCATCGGCAGCCCCAATGGCGTCTTCCACTCCTGTGGATCCATCTGCCGATGTGGCTACACCGCCAAGGCCGACTCCTGAAAGCGTCACCAAGCTCAGTACAGATCCAGTGGCATCGGCAATGTCGGGACCTGCTATCCAGAGTCATCCAGCGCCTGCCAACTGGTGGGTTTACGGTATGCCTTCAAATCTATCTGCTGGATCTAATCTGGTGTAGGGAGATACCTCAGCTTGGAAGGGCTCCATGGCATCGGCAATGCAATCACAGCCGGTGGCCCCTATGATGCATTACTCTACGCCCTCCCCAACTGTACAAGTGCCATCAGAAGATTTCCAAGTGATTCCTAAAATACCTCTGATGCCACCATCGGCAAGCTCTGTGCTGATGCAACAGAACATAGCAGCTGGAAGTCAACATATGCTAATGAATCCTCAAGCCGGAGTATTAGCACATCAAGGTGGCCAATTTATTGATTACTCTAGGGTGCAGGAACAGCAGGCGCCAGTCGGCTATCAGCCATCGGTAAGTCACATGCCGATGATTTACAATCCTGGATGGACTAACCAACCGCCGGTTTAACAGTTTGGCGCACCAATGTATCAGTATGGGAGTCCAGTAAGCATTCAGAATGGAGCATCGGTACAATAGCCGATGAATTCAATGCCTCAGTATAATCTAGTGAATGTGCAACATTGCCCATCGGCAGGTCAGCCGATGCATAACGTCCAGATGACTAGTGTTGCGCCCATGCCGACTACTCCAAACCATCTTCTATCGATACCTGAAGGGGCGCATCAGCCGGCTCCACCAGTCAACAACCTGCCAATGAGTCGGCAAGAGTAGGATACATATTGGACCGATAAGATCGCCGAAGTGATGAAATAACAGTTCGGCATTAAACCCAAGGTCAATACATATTCTTATCGGACCCCGTATCCTTCAGCATATGATCTGATTCCTCTCCCAAATCGGTACAAGGTGTCGGATTTTACCAAGTTCTCCGGCCAAGACGACACGTCAACGATGGAGCATATCAATCGCTTCATTATCCAGTGCGGAGAAGCTGCCAGTAGAGAGGAACTCAGGGTGAGATTATTCTCATCATCATTGTCTGGATCGGCATTTACATGGTTTATATCATTGCCTCCAAACTCTGTAATCACATGGGCCAATCTAGAGAGGCAATTTCATAAATACTTCTTCGCTGGCATACATGAAAAGAAGCTTACCGATCTGGTCAAGTTGAGGCAACGCAATGACGAATCGATGGAGAACTTTGTTCAGAGGCTGCGAGACGTGAAGAACAAGTGCTACAGCCTGGTACTTGATGATCGACAACTAGCAGATTTGGCTTTCCAAGGACTACTGCCGCATATCAAAGATAAGTATGTGTCGCAAGAATTTGAAAGTTTAAGTCATCTGGTGCAAAGGATTGCCGATCAAGATATCAAAACCTTTGAACCCAGGAAGACTTGGAATAAGAAGGTGACCTTCATTGGGCAAGGAGAAGATTCTGGGTCAGATGAAGAGCTAAGCGTCGGTGCGGCCGAATGGGTGAAGGATAAGAAATTTGTGTCTTGTCCGTTCGGCCAGAAAGAAGCTGAAAGGTTCACCTTTGACATCACCAAGGCCGATAGGATGTTTGACTTATTACTTCAAGAAGGGCGGATCAAGTTGGCGCCTAACCAAGTAATTCCATCGGCCGAAGAGCTCAGGAAGATCAGGTACTGCAAGTGGCACAATGCAACTTCGCACAGTACCAATGACTGCAAAGTATTCAGGCAGCAATTGCAGTCAGAGATTGAATCTGGACGAATCAAACTTGAAAATTCTAAAGTCTAGAAACCAATCAAGATTGATCAGCACCCGTTTCCAAATAATATGGTGGAAACTAGTGGAAAGACTAAAGTGCTGACATCAGAAGTTGCCAGGAAGAATGCATCGGTAGATCCTAACCATCAAGTAACTGAGCGCGACGAGAGGAGATTTGCCGATGACAGAAAAGGCAAGAAAGTTGCCGATGAAGGTAGCAGTGCCAACAGGGCTCCTGGTATTATAATCACGCATGAGCAGCCCAGGCGAGACTATCGGCAATCACGAGAGGAGCGATATCAGCAGGAAGAAGACGAGCACCAAGAGTGGCTTCGGCATAAGAACCACTGGAAGTGTCCCTTCTTCGTTCACTGTTGGGAAGAAGGCATCAAGCTACCTACTGCCGATAATTGCCCCGAATGCAATGGATATTACACTGCCAATCGATCAGGTAAGAAACCTTGTTTTGATGATTGGATATCCAGGTATGCTAGGCCGCTCAGAGAAAAGAGATCGGTACATGACCGACTGGGGGGCAAACTCAGCGCGCATCACAGGCTTGGCAGGCGTGTTGATCAAGAGGAGCTTGAGGAGATGGCCAATGCAAGAGTGTCTGATGAAGAAGTGCTCTCCAGGGATCCAAACATCGGGAGAAGGGCCGATGTAAGCAGTGAAAGGCAGCATCAACCCGTTTGGAAAACCAAGCTTCCTCAATGGTGCCCTAAGGGTTTGACGAAGACTCAGAAAAGGAGAATTCAGCGCGAGTGCCGAAATGACTTGTACGACAATGAAGATTCTTCAAGAGAAAAGCAGTGGAGGCCAAAGCGCAAGGATAGGGATCCATCGGTATAAATCAATATGGTTGTCATATTGCCGATGGAGTTCATGGCGCCTGTCAGCAATGATGAAGAAACTACAGAGATGGCGCAATTGGTCTTGGATCCGATGGCAGCTGTCTTTGAGAAGCCTACCGATGATGAGAGGCAGCACCTAAGGGCTCTGTTCGTTAAGGGCAAAGTAGATGGACAGCCTATAACAAAGATGCTGGTAGATGGTGGTGCGTCAATAAACATAATGCCATATGTCATGTTCAGGAAGCTTGGAAAAGGTGACCAAGACTTAGTCAAAACGGACATGAAGCTCAAAGACTTTGAAGGCAATGTGTCGCCAGCTATGGGAGCCGTATGTGTTGAGTTAACCATCGGCAGCAAAACTTTGCCGACAACATTTTTTTAATCAGTGGCAAAGGCACCTACAACTTGCTCCTAGGAAGGGATTGGATCCACGCCAATTGCTATATTCCTTCCACCATGCATCAAAGACTTGTGCAGTGGGTTGGAGATAAGATTGAAGTTGTCCGAAGTGAGGCCCCATCGATCGTTGCGTCGGCAGAATCGTAAACTTATGAGCAAACCAGATGTATATCAGGTGAAGCTTGGGACACGGAGTTCCTCAAAGTTGCCAATTATCGCATTACACCGATCCAAGCAGTCGGTCCTGAAGAAGAGTTTTAATGGATCGGTTCGCTGATGATGGAAAACTGGGGCAGGGCTTCACATCCGCCGATGATTTACTCGAGATAGACATCGGCGATGGTAGTAAACCTAGGCCTACTTTTATTAGTACTAAGTTAGATTCCCAATGTAAATAGCAGTTAACCGATTTATTAAAGGAATATAAAGATTGTTTTGCTTGGGATTATACAGAAATGCTTGGTTTAGACCGATCGATAGTTGAACATCGGTTACCTATTAAGTCTGGTTTCCAACCACATCGGCAACCTGCGCGCTGATGCAATCCTACTATTCTACCTGACATTAAGGCTGAGATTACAAAGTTAATTGAAGCTGGGTTTATTCGGCAATACCGATATGCCGAATGGATTTCTAATGTGGTTCCTGTTTATAAGAAAAATGGAAAACTTCGTGTTTGTATTGATTTCAGGAGTCTTAACAAGGCTACACCGATGGATGGTTACCCGATGCCCATTGCCGATCTGCTGATTGATGCTGCTGCGAGACATCAAATCATTAGCTTCATGGATGGTAATGCTGGATATAATCAAATATTCATGGCTGAAGAAGACATATCCAAGACTGCTTTTAGATGTCCAGGTCATGTCGGTTTATTTAAATGGGTTGTCATGACTTTTGGCTTGAAAAATGCTGGTGCTACTTATCAGAGAGCAATGAATTTCATCTTTTATAAGTACATCGGCACGATAGTCGAAATCTACATTGATGATGTGGTGGTTAAGTCCGGAGATTTTGGGAAGCATCTTGCCGATTTGCGAAAAATATTGGAATGCACAAGGGAGCATGGATTGAAGATGAATCCTAACAAGTGTGCATTTGGTGTATCGACAGGTCAATTTCTGGGTTTTATGGTGCATCAGAGAGGCATCGAGATCGGCAGAAAATCTATTGATGCGATTAATAAGGTGGTTGCTCCTACGAACAAGACTGAGCTGCAGTCCTTGATCGGCAAGATTAATTTCGTTAGAAGATTTATATCTAACTTATATGGTAAGATTAAATCTTTTAGTCCATTGTTGAAACTGAAAGCCGATCAAGAGTTTATATGGAAAGAGGAACAACAGTTAGCCTTGGAGGAGATCAAAAAATATTTGGTGAACCCTCTGGTCTTGGTTCCACCACAACACGGGAAGCCTTTCAGGTTATATTTGTCTGCCGATGATAGTGTTATCGGATCAACTTTGATTCAAGAATTTGAAGGGAAAAAACGTGTAATATATTATCTGAGCAGGAGGTTAGTGGATGCTGAAACAAGGTATTCGGCCATAGAAAGATTATGCTTATGTTTATATTTCTCTTGCATAAAATTGAGGCATTATTTATTGTCGGCTGAATGCACTGTTATCTGCAAAGATGATGTGGTTAAGTATATGCTGTCGATGCCGATATTAAGTGGAAGAATCGGCAAGTGGATTCTGGCACTTTCAGAATTTGATTTAAGGTATGAATCGGTTAAGGCAGTTAAAGGTCAGGTGATGGACGATTTCGTTACTCAGCATTGCAATGTGGTAAGCTCTGTGGAAATTGCTCCTTGGACTTTGTTTTTTGATGGATCTACGTGCAAAGAAGGAGCAGGCATCGGTGTTCTCTTAATTTCACCCCGAGGACAGAAGTATGAGATTTCGTTGCCGATTGTTGCTACATTAACAAACAATCAGGCTGAATATCAAGCTTTAATAAAAGGGTTGGAATTACTCAGAGAAGTGTGTGCCGATGTCGTTGAAATCTTTGGCGATTCTATGTTGGTGATCAATCAATTGACTAGAGTATATGAATGTCAAAGTGAAGTGTTGATTGTACACCATGAGAGGTGTTTACGATTATTGAAGGAATTCAAAGAATACCGCCTTGAGCATATTCCTAGGTTGCATAACGAAGAGGCCAATCGGTTAGCACAGAATGCTTCAGGATATCAGCCGATTCAAGAAGTCATGACATCGGTAATGGTTGTCGATGACTGGAAAAAGGAAATTGCCGATTACTTAAGAGATCCATCTAAGAAGGTTGAAAGGCGTCTAAGGTTCCAAGCCACCAAGTATGTGCTCCTTGACAATGAATTGTATTATCGGACAATTGATGGAGTCTTGCTCAGATGCCTTAGTAAAGAGGAATCAAAAGAATTGATGGGTGAGATCCATGAAGGCGTGTGTGGAGCACATCAATCGACATTCAAAATGAAGTGGGTGATTAGGCGGAATGGATATTATTGGCCGACAGTTCTTGAAGATTGCTTCAACTATTTTAAAGGGTGCCAAGATTGTCAGAAGTTTGGTAATATCCAGAGGGCACCTGCATCGACAATGAATCCTATAATCAAGCCTTGGCCGTTTAGAGGATGGGCTATTGATCTCATCGGCCAGATTTATCCGCCATCAAGTAAGGGGCACAAGTTTATATTAGTCGCTACCGATTACTTTATAAAATGGGTTGAAGCGATTCCTTTGAAGAAGGTGACATTGGCAAACATGATCAATTTTGTAAAAGAACATATTGTTTACCGATTTGGTATTCCTCAAACTATTACTACCGATCAGGGAACCATGTTCACATCGGGAGAGTTTGACGAATTTGCTGCTAGTATGGGGTTCAATGTATTGAATTCTTCTCCTTATTATGCTCAAGCTAACGGTCAGACTGAGGCGACTAATAAAGGAGTCATTAAGCTTATCAAACGCAAAATTGAAGAGAACCCTAGAAGGTGGCATGTGGTGTTGAATGAAGCCTTATGGTCATATCAGATGACGTGTCATGGTCTCCTAATTGGGAAGGTCCTTATCGAATAAAACAATCTGCTCCTGGCAATGCTTATATTTTAGAAACTCTCGAAAGAGTTGCATTCTCCAGAGCAATCAACGGTAAATACTTGAAAAAATATTACCCTAGTATTTGGGTAGATGCATAAAATGCTCAGTTGAGTGCCGATGGAAAGAAAAGTTATATAAGCATCGGTAAAAGTTGTACTGACATTACATTACAGAGCAAAATCAAGTATCAATGTTACATTTGCCGATACAATGAATTGTAATAAATTACGACAAGGATTAGATGGCTGATATCGCACGCAGGCGAATTTGCTCTATTTCCTCCATCTCCTTGGCATCGGCGTCGACAGACCCTTCGACTGGCTTGATCTTCTTCTTCAGCGCGATAGCTTGTCGGGCGTTTGTGTCCCTTTCTTGTCAAAGAGCTTTGACGGTATCGGGCAGCTGAGCTTTCTTCTGGTTAGCTGTGTTTAAAGCTTCTTCAACCTTTCTTAGTTCGGCTTGCAGCTCTTCCTTTCTTGTCGATAGCTGAATGATCTCTTGCTCAAGATCGGCGCGAGAAGCTTCTACCTGGCCGATGTCTTTGTGCTTCTCATCGGCAACTTGTTTAAACTTAAGCATCTCTTCCTCGAGCTTCGATCGGGCAGTCCTATCGGCTATGCGACGGGAGAGTCTTTGATATTGGAGTTGCTTGCTCTCAAAGAATGCCGCTTGGAAGAGTATTGCCTCTGTATTGGCAGAAAGGTAGCCTTGGACAAGAAGGGATGTGTCTTGTTGCAGCAAAGAGAGCAGTGTTTCAAGCTTGACTTTGACTTCTGCCGATAAAGTTGGAGCAGAGCTTTCTTCGTCCTCGTCCTCATCGGGAATGTTAATGGCGAAGGAGAACAAGCTGTCTGCTGGAGCGGGGCCTTCTTGGTTTTCGTCCTCGTCTTGGAGGTTGACGCCAAAGGAAAACAAGCTGTCTGGAGAGTCTTGGGCCTGAAAAAGAAGAAGTTAAGATGTGCTGATCATAAGGTTATACTGCAAATTTTTAGGTAACCGACTTACCATCTTGAAGCGGATTTCTTGCCTGGGACTTGGCATGTCGGCTGGTACAGCCTCATCCTGGAGATCAATAGCAGTTGCCGATGAGCACACTTCTGTTGGGGAAGCGTTTGGCGCTGTTGGTGCTATTGCTGGCGTTGTCTCTACTGTTGTGATCGGCTCCTATAGCGATGATGCCGCTTCGTGATCAGGGATTTCAGTCGGTGAGGGTGCCGATGCGGATGTCGCCTCCGCTGTTGCAACGGGTGGTGTTATCTCCTGATCAAGGGCATCATCCAGTGGATGATCAGGGATAGGAGCCGATGATGGCTCTGCTGTTGGTGCATCGGTGGCTGGAGTGGCTCGCCTCAGACGTTTCTTCTTTGGTGCAGCAGTGGGAGAACCAGCCCATTTTGGTAAGGCCTGAGGGGCATCAGCAGCAGAAGTTGGGGAAGTTGGTACGTTTGAAGCAGCTGCCGATGACCTCGCTGCCTAAAAGAGTGATACAAGTTACATGGAATAAATATTGTCGATGAGTAGTTTGTAATCGGTATAGGTAAAGGTGTAACTTACTGCAAAGACCCGCGCTAAGATGGCAGCAACAGCTGATGGAGTGGCACTGGTCGTTACAGGCGTCGACCTTGGCTTCAGAGTAACCTTGGGGACCCTCTGAGGAGTGAAGGCAGCTAGTGTAGGAGCATTGTTGCTGACAACTGATATTGGGCTCATCACTCGAACGCGGAAAGGCTTGCCGCTCCTGCTTATTTTGGGGACTGGGTCATCAGCTTGTTAAATAAGAGAAGGTCAGATGCCGATGATAGAAGTAAATAATACGAGATGCATTGGGATAAAAACTTACTGCATCATCGGTAATGGCGTAGTCGGTGTCAATCAAATGCCGATAATGGTGCGATGACTTGGCAAACAGTTGATTTCTCCATTCTTGCCATTAAAACTTGTATTCTTCTGTGATAAAAGATGTTGGTGCCCAGGAGGATAGATCAATGTCTGACATATCGGCATCGGGAGGTAGATTGACGACCTTGTTCCAGTCCATAGCGCTGGAGATGACTTGTCTTGGTTTTACAACCTTGGCATAGCAGAGCTTAATCGGTAGTTGGCTGAATGCCAGTTGTCTTGCCGCTACCGATGGGCAATAGAATTCGAAGGATGGAGGAGCATTCTTCCCAGTTCTGAAAATGTTAACTAGAATCGCTCGGGGAACAATACTGGCCTTCATGATCACTTCGTTCTCCGGCATGTTCCCATCGGTAAGGTTGAAAAGCAAGGGAAATCGGTTGTTTTCATCAATATATGGCCACCAGAGCCGTTCTGAAGCAGGGATTCCGTTATAAAATTTTTGGAAGAATCTGCCGAACTGGTCTACATCGGCATCGGTTCCTGGCAATACTATGATGGCCTCTCCGAAGTTGAGTGGAGGACGGTTTGCCGATTCATCATCATTGAATATATAATTTTCTGATATGTCCCTTGAAAATTGTTGGTGTGAACAAGTCAAACTGAAGGACTTTGTACATGTGTGCATTCAGCCACATGTTTATGAACCACCAGGGACCCCCGAGGTTGCCGATGGGCTCGCCTAGCAGTAACTTCTTGGACAGTTGGTGTAAGAGGCGGTATACCGATCCAAGAAGATATCGGCCGAGAGGGAGTCTTGTTCCATCGGCTAAGAGTTCTGCAGCTAGGAGGTACATTGTGGTCGGTCCGACTGTTTTGCCACAGAAGATGAACTTCTCCAGCCACATGTTCAGAAAGATAGCATGCTCTCTTTGTCCTACCGATCCAGTCATTTGGTGCTCTTGAATATAACCGGTCCAGCCTCCAATGTTCCGTGTGTTCACTTTGTACTCAGCTTTCCGATGGAACAAAGCTGGGACATCGGCAGAAGAGACATCAAGGCCGGTCAGCATATGCACATCGGCAAGGGTAGGGGTGGTTGGTCCATGTCTGAATAAAAAGGCGTTCATTGTTTCAGACCAAAAGAAGGAGGTTGCTATCATCATGTTCTCATTCTTCTCCATATCGGCAATGGAGAGTCTGATGCATTGGTCCCGATTGCGTTCTGCCCAATAAACCTGCTGTGTTCTGATTACCCTAAGGTACCAGTTCTTCCACCCCTTGGTTGGTTTGGGCCATGAGCGGAAGGCATCCTTCCATAACCCTAAGTTGAAGCACTCAGATTTAAAGGGGATGCAGTTGGCTTCTGCGTTGATCAGATTGATAGGATCTGGGTTTCCCATTGGGCCTAAGCAGTTGAAATTGGATTGCTCGATAGGGATTACTACTCTGTTGTACAGTTCCTAGGTTATGAAAGAGGAAAGAAGGATCAAAGAAAGAAAAGGGGAAAAGATTGCAAAATTCATACAGAAAAGGAACTTGCAGAAGACAGAGTAAGGGAGAGTGGATTTACCTTGGGGATGTCGATGTGAATCGCCATTGGAGCTTGGGGAGTTCTTGCGACTCGTTTTCTGCCTGAGAAGATGTTGTTGCTTGAGCTCACGGAGCTGTTCTTCGGAGTCGCCGCCGAGGTTGAAGACGGAGGCAGGTGAAAAGTGAAAGTAGGCCCAGGGTAAAAAGCAGATTGGACTGTGGTAACTTTTATAAGCTTGGTCAGGGGTATTTTGGAATTTCTGCTCGTACTGTACAGGAATATGGAAGGGCATGCGATGGATGTGCGCGATAATCAAGGAGATATGATTGGATTTGCAACTGTTTGTGCTATAGTCGAGGGATTTTATTAATAAATTGCAGTTCTGCGCGCGGAGATCGAGGAAGTTGTGTAGTTATCTCGGAAGGAACGGCTACAGTAGAGAGAATTTCGGCACGTAAAATATTATACACTCCGAAATTGGGGGGCATGTGTTGACACCGTTTTTCGGCATGTGTCAAATGAACTAAGACTTGTGTTGATCGGTGGCTGTTTTCTATCGGCATCGGAAAGTTATCAGTCAAATTTGCCGATGAGAAAGAATGCTGCAGGAAAGATAAGTTTGTTGCCGATGGGGGCTGGATGATTCTTGTCGATAAGGGTTAATTGGTGAAGTCAAGTCGTCAGAACTGCAAAGTTGCCAATCCCGATTGTTGATGAGGACTTGTTGCCGACGCCGATTGCTGATGAGGAGATGTTGCCGATGCCGATTGCCGATGAGGAGATGATGCAGATGGGCACAAAATGATGTGGCGGTTGGCGTCAGCAGAAGGTTGCCGGTGGCTAAAGAAGGAAGTCGCGGATTGAAGGAATCTGCCGATGGAAAGTTTTCATGAAGGAAAAGATATAAGGAAACTGGTGATTTTTATACCAGTATTGTTATAGTAGTTTGAGTCCGACTCTTGCACGAGTCGTTTGTTTCCTTTAAAATAGGGGTGTCTGTTTAGGAAAATAATATTGTTATTTGGGTCCGACTCCTGCGCGAGTCAGTTATTTCCTTTAAAGTAGGAGTTTTGTTTAGGAAAGGTACGAGTCGTGTCTCTGTACAACTCTCCATGCGGGAGTATAAATATGTGCCCAAGGGTTGCGTGTAAAGATATCAATCATATCAAAATCAAATCAATTTACTCTTATTTACCTTTACTGCAATTTACCTTTTATTGTATTAGTCTTAGTTTATCTACGAGTTCTTCAAGCTTCGACGGGCTGCATCATCTTGATCTCCGTCAAACCCTTGTAAGTTTCGCGTGGGAGTACCTCTGAGCTTTGACATCCGGGCGCATCACTGTTGTCTCGTTCAGCTCTGCTCTAGTTATCCTGATCAAGTTTGAGTCTTGGCATCCGGGCGTATCCCCGTTGCCCTGTTCAGATTTTGTTCTAGTTATCGTCCTTGTCGATTAACTGGTCAAATCGACTGGCACACCCTCGGATATCGAATTTCGGGTATAAGCCCGAGGTGTTCGCAGATCCTGATGCTTTTTGTGTCAACAGGCAGTTGGAAACAGTTTCATGCACTATCTGGCTTCACAACAAAGGAAGACACATACAGGGATAAGCCTCTATAATTAATTGATAGTGAGAATCTCTGGATTCAATCTAATTAAAATTTCTAGGCTATGCTTTCCCCGGTAACGGGGCTAGAAATGCTTGTTGGTATTTCTTATGACTATTGGATAAATCCGAAAGCACACAGATTATACCGTTGTAGCACTTCACCCAGGAGTATTCCAGGGTATCGTAATTTACTTTATCCCAAGGGAAAGCGGTAGCTAGAAACGATAATTAGAGAGAGATCCTAAAGAGCACCTCAAGTTAGTACCAACTAGTATAGAGGGGAAACAAATAATATGATAGGGAGGTGATGAATGAACAAGCCAATGTAAAAGATAACTAAGGATAACTAGTAAGTATAGCTAGGTGGGAGCAATGACTCCTATGATCTTTACTCTACTTCAACGTACTTAGCAGATTAATTAGTCTAAACACAATAGATTGCCGCCTCAAAACAAGTATGCTAGGTGATAGGATAGATCAGTAGGAGATGAAACTCCTGCCGGACCGTGCTATCTTTTTATGGGGGCCTTACCTTTTAAGAACTTTCCTAAGAACACGTGGTTGAATACAAAGACTAGACAAGACTGTCACCTCTTGCTAGCTACCACAAACAATCCATGTGACAAGCGGTAACCAAGGGCAAGATAATGTATAAGCACCACGCTTACACACAACTCACTACTTTAATTGTGATCTACAATCAAAACACCCTATGACAGGCAATAATCGCATACATGAATGGCCACTAAGGAACTCAATCTCTTGATATAAAGGCTAGTAATAAGCAAAAGCACATAACAATACTATAACAAGTATAGTAATGCTCAAAGTAAATACTAAATAAAGTAGAGGAATAGTAATATATTGAATAAAGTAAAGTCTTGTAGAAAATGAAAGGTACAAAGAGCTATACCAGACTCTCCAAGAGACAATTCATGAAATCCCGAGCACAGCTTAACTCTACTCTAACTCCCACACTAGACTACACTTCTAAGATAATTCGAAGCAATTGAGCTTGTAGGCTTGTCCACAATGTGTGAAGAGGGGTTTATGGGCCTCTATTTATAGTGGGAGGTGGAGTAGGCGCTACTCCACTACCACATCATCAATCCAGAAGAGCTCTATCTTGGTCCGTTGGATCCACCGCCTCCAAACCGCCTCAGAATGGAGGGCTTTGCTCTCCATCATGTGGGAAATGTGAGGGGGAGGAACCTGGGCCTTTGGAGCCCCTTACCCAGGTTGGCTGACCCCTCCTAGGTGTCCTAGGCCCACATTCACCTTCTAGAAGATGTCCCCATGTGTCATGGAGCTTGGTTGAGTCTTTTGAGGTTTTTCTCATGTCGGTTCTCTTGTTGTGGGCCCATGGATCCATGTGCACTTGATCTGGAGCATTAAATGGAAACATAAGTTGCATCCAATGATTGTAATCATCTTGGGATGGATCATGCTAATTTGGCAGGCCAGAAGCATCCAAACTTAGGTCGGCCGACCTGTGTTTGGGATCTTTGGGATTGGCTTCTGGTGTGGGACGTCCTGGATAGGTCAGGAGTCTAATGGTGTAGAGACACTGGACATTGGGCCCAACCACAGGTCGGCCGACCTGCAAAAGAAGCCTCCAGCACCCCTCATTCTCCTAGAATATCATCTCCTGCAGAAAAATACTTTCCAAGTACATGTGGAACTAATTATTCATAAATATGTTCATGAAGTGTTATTGTTCTCTTGAAATTGAGGTTATTGACGGTATTTTGAGTATGTAAAAGTATGGCATTTCTACCGTCAACAATTGGTATATATATATACACTTAATGACATTGGTTTGGCACGCTATTATGCAAGCACTAGATAATAAGTAATGCCTCAACTTGCTGCAAGCAGGAAATAGCAAAAGGCATATTTTCTTATAAACCTCATTATCGGATCTAGTAACGTTGGCTCAAATATACAACATCATGCTTCTTTACTTCTGTTTCTTGTGTCAAAAACAACACCAATTACTCTATCTTCCGCTGCAATATAATGCCTAAATGATAGTCCATGTTTGTGCGCTCTCATTATCGATGGAGTAACAAGATGATGCTTGATCTTTTCAAATGCCTCTTGTTGATTTGCCCCAAAGTGAAAATCAATGTCGCTCTTCAACAAAAGGATAAGTGTTAAAGTATCAACTTTCCTCGACAAGTTAGCTATGAACCTCTTCAAATAATTGACCTTACCAAGAAACTTTCGCACATCTCTCTTGCATCTGAGAATCTAAATTTTTTGATAACTTCAATTTTCTTAAGATCTATTTCAATTCTATTCCATGTTTAGGAATAATGAAGACTAAAAACTTTCTAGACTTTACACTAAAAACTCAAAAGTGACGCCCCACGAATAATGATATAGTGCTTGCACCAACAAATAAATGTCTTCTCCGCTTCTCATAAAGTCTTCTCCCCATCACCTCCTTCAATGTCAAGTTGAACATTTCTATGACCTTTTAGAAATCTATCCATCGAGACGCGATCATATCCAGGTGGTATTATTGCCCCATGACATCTTGGTGTCTTCGCAGAGTCGATAGGAGATACAACACCGATAACCACCATGATTGTGGTATCCCCCTGTGGAATGTGCAATTCACATGTTGTGAGAGGTTCTGTGATGTCATCCACAGGGAAGCGTAGCTTTGCGTGATCACCAGAATGAGGCACTTTCGTGGAAGCACAACTATTTTTCAACTCACCAGGGGGCTGATGTTGACTTCAGGCATTGATGCAGTTTGCATTCAGATAGAACTTATTGCCTGCTGTACTTGCCTTTTGATTTCCTCTCTCATTCTCGCTTCAAGGTTTGTTTCTCGCTCTCTTGCTTCACGAGCTACTTTGCATGACTCTTTAACCATTTCCTCCATGCTACGCGCCAAAAATTCCCTCTTTCTTCTTTCTCTGGCGGCTTTTATATGTAGCTTTGTCTTTAGGGAAGGCATGCTCGATATGATTGAGCGCGAAGTAGTCTCTGTGCTGCTTCTTGGAGTTATGTGTCATACATTAATTTTTCCGGTCTCTAGGTCAAGGCTTCCCCTGTGACCAAAAAACAACCACTTACCGTGTTCAGACCAGTTAATTGATTCTGGTTCGATTCCCCTAGATACAAGCTCCTGTTCTATTTTTCCCCACTTAGGAATGACACTCATGTAGCCACCTAATACCAAGTGATGATGGTATTGCTTTTCTCGGGCATTCTGTTGGTTCTTTCTCGCTCGTGCCTCGCCCTCTTCAGATGTCTTGAAAGCTACAAAGTCATCCCAAAACGGCCTCAACTTGACATAGGCCTTAGTGTTGAAATCTAGAGTAAGGTTCTTCTTGACAAATAAGTTGTACAAATTCTTTTTTCAGCCCTAGAATTGTGTTGTCATCTTCTTCATAGCCCAGTCCCTAACTCTCCCCTTCAAAGCTTCATCTTCTGTATCGAGCGAGAAATGTTGAAGGACATCTTGCCAAATTAGTGCCTTGTCATGATCAGAGACAAAACAAACATGAGGAGCATCTTTCCTTTGACGCCATTCACGAGCATTGATCGGAAGCCTTTCCTTTACAAGGTAACCACAGTGGCTAACAAATTTATGTGCATGTAGTGCAAGTACTCTCCCTGTTTCCTCCTCGAATTCTGAGATAATATACCAACCCGCCAACGTCTTCTTTGGGCCTCGTACACTTCTACTCTTCCCCGTAGTTGTCGTCGATGCAGAGGGCTATGTATGTAGAAATACAAAAATTATAAATATAATTATACAAATATGATTATTTTGATTTTCATGTATACACAAGAGATTGTAGATATAGACCTCGCCAACATTGTCTTGCTCGATATTTTCTTTCCCAACAACATAATCGACAAAGTACTTACTTCCTTCATCTACTACTTGATTGGTTCCGTCATTGATCATGTCAAATATGGCATCATCCATGTTTTCATTCGGGTCATTCATTTCTGCAACTATATGTGTAGGACGTTAGAACTGAATTTGTCATGGTAAAAAGAAGGAAATTAACAAGCAATATGAAAAGGATGTATATATATAGGGTTTATACACTTAGGGGTTTAGACACTTAGGGGTAAAAGGGTAGACACTTAGTGTCAATGTGTGTGTGTGTGTAAAAGGGTTTAGGGTGAAAGGGTAGACACTTAGTGTTAGTGTGTGTGTGTGTGTGTGTGTGTGTAAAAGGGTTTAGGGTTTAGGGTAAAAGGGTAGACACTTGGTGTTAGTGTTAGTGTGTGTGTGTAAACCCTAAACAAGTGTGTAAACACTTAGGGTAGAACTTAATTAGAGTCTAGTGTTTAGGCTTTAGGCGGGGTTAGGGTAAACACTTAGGGTAGACAGTTAGTGTGTGTGTGTGTGTGTGTGTGTGTGTGTAAACCCTAAACAAGTGTGTAAACACTTAGGGTAGACACTTAATTAGAGTCTAGTGTTTTAGGCTTTAGGCGGGGTTAGGGTAAACACTTAAGGTAGATACTTAGTGTGTGTGTAAAAGGGTTTACTAGCAAATAATGGAAGGTCAATATTTCTCTAACAAATCCATATATTAAATCATATATAATGTTTACTAGCAATAATGAAAGGTCAATATTTCTCTAAGTGTTAGTGTGTGTGTAAACCCAAAACACATGAAAAACAATGGAAGCTCTATACATTTAACAAATAAATATATATACATATATCAAATCATATATGAAAAATGCATGAATGTGGTACACATAATACATTACTAAAACTAAATCAATTTCCTAAAACTAAAATATATTACTAACATAAATCAATTTTCTAAAACTAAAATATATTACTAAAACTAAATCAATTTTCTAAAACTAAAATATATTACTAACATAAATTAATTTCTGAAATCAATTTACTAAAACTAAAATATATTACTAACATAAATCAATTTACTAAAACTAAAATATATTACTAACATAAATCAATTTCCTAAAATCCACATTAGAAATCCACCTTTTTTCCTTTCTTTCTTTTTCTTCTTCTTTTTCCCCTCTTCCTTTCTTCCTTGTTCCTTCTTCCTCTTCTTCTTCTTCTTTTTTTCTTCTTCTCTCCTTCTTCCTCTCCTTTCCTCTGTTCTTTGTTTGTGGGCAAGCTGGTGGCCGGCCGAGAGCGCAGGAGAAGAGAGAAGAGAAGCGGGGCGGGCCCGTGCGGTGGTGCACAGGACGCTGGCGGTGGTGCGAGGCACATAGGAGGCCGACGGCGGTGGTGCACAGGACGCCGGCAGGCGAGCAGGCCGAGCCGCACTCGGGCTAAGGCGAGGAGGCGGGGTGGGCGCGTGCACGTGCGGTTGTGCACAGGAGGCCGGCGGGGCAGGCTGAGCGCAGCGGTGGAGCGCGGCGTTAATCGAATGACAGGCGGTGCGAGGCATAGTAGGCCATGAGGGAGAGGAATACAGTCAACCGTGGCTTATATAGGAAGCCAACCTTTAGTCCCGGTTGGTAATATCAACCGAGATTAAAGGCCCTTTATTTAGTCCCAGTTGGTAATACCAATCGGGGCTAAAGGTTAGCCCCGGTGGGAAGGTTATACTTTTAGCCCCGGTGGGTATTACCACTAAAGGCCCATTAGTCCCGGTTGGTACCAACCGGGGCTAAAGGTTTCTTTAGGCGTCAAACGAAATTTCAGTGGGTAGTTTATAATGTTTTGGTATTGTATATAGTTTAATATCTGTATAAATGTTCTAGTTCTTGTTAATTGCATAATAAATTAAATACATGGCACAATTTTTTTTAAAAAAATAACCATTGCATTTCTTTTTGCTTTATTATACACTAGAAAAATTTATAACAAAATTTTTTTTACCTTTTGTATAATATCGAATATAATTGTAACTAACCTTAGTATTTGGTTAATGTAAAAGTATATTGTTGAATTAAAAAAACTAATATTCTTGGTTACCAACAGGAAATTTGTTTATGCATTATTTTGACGTTAAACTTTTCGTTTTTCATCATTCATTGTCCAATTGTGCGTCAAATAAGTTTACCCTTAAATAGGAAATTATTAATGAGACATTAAATGACCTCATATGAAAAACTTTTGAATACAAAGGTTTTATAACTCATCAAGATCTATCTTTTGCATGTAGTTCATATTTCTATTTGAGGAAGTGTTTGTAAACATTAGTCAAAAAATCATAAATCTCACATAGAGTTTATAAATCTTTATGAGAGACTTGTCATTTTAGAACTAAACTGTTCTAACGCTTTCTTAAATGGAAAAATAACCAATATAGAAAATATAGATCTTGATTATTTTATCAAAATTGATATTTATGACTTCTCTACTTGAGACCATTTAGGGTTTTGAAAACTGGTTTGAAGCTCTGAAAAATTTAGAAATTCAAAATTTGACTTGGTCAAACTTTGTCAAATGAGACACTAAATGAACTCATATGAAAAAATTTTAATACAAAGGTTTTATAACTGATCAAGATCTATCTTTTTTATGTAAGTCATATTTCCATTTGAGGAAGTTTTAGTAAACATTAGTCACAAAATCATGAATCTCACGGAGTTTATGAAACTGTTAACACCGTATTTTGGTACGGTCAGATATGCACTTATGGGCCCCTAGCAGGCCTTCGGAGGAGATATCCAAGATGGGCCGAAAGATCGGCTAAGGAAATATGAGATCATGGAGAGATCTTTCGGCCGATTTCAACAGAATGTGCGCGACGATCTCGACGATGGAGTGGATTGAGGCCCAACTCATGTTTTGTTTCCTTATTATTAGGACTTGCATGATGGTTGGTTAGGGTACATGCTATGGTCTATAAATAGCAAGGCTTAGGGAATGAGGAGGACATCCAATCAATCAAATACACAACTAGTACTTAGTTTCCGGCCTCCAGCCAACCCTAGGAGTAGGAGTAGAGTAGATTTTGGTGAACCTTCGACGGACCGGGCTAGATCGACCTCCTGTTTGTTTGTAAGTTTAGCCTCGGTTCATGTCTCGTTTCTACGGTTGTATTGTGTAACTCGTGCAAGCTCGATATGAGCTAGTTATCGGTTTAAATCTATTATTCATGGGGCTGCATTGCTTCAATCTCACATGAATCGTGGCTTCGAGCTAGTTATCGGCTCTATTAGATTGGCAAACTAATAGATTCATTAAGTTGTCGATATTGTCTGTTATACTTTGTCTAATCTATTGCTACAATATCTTGCCCGATCTCAACTGGTGGATTGGCCCACGCTTTATTTTTATCTAGATCTATTGCCCCGATGCATTTACTTCCATGGTTAGAGAGCGATAAATCTAAGATCATATCGGCTAATCCTTTGGTTGCGATTGACACATGTTGCGGGTTTGAGACATATATTCGGTTATTAGATTGGTTTGAGCGTGGTTGGATCTGATTCAACATACGTGGTACGGCTACATCTACCGGACCCCACTGCCATGCGTGTTGGGTTACGTCTGTCTAAACTTAGATCTGTCCGAGGCCGGATGTATGAATCTTGTTCAAGCTTCATGGATCCCATATCGGCTAACGTAGTCGATCTAGTCATGCTTCAATCATACGATGCATGTACTTTATCGCTTTAATCTACTAGATCTATTGAATGTACTAGACGTGGCATGACTTGTTTACTTTTATGGCTGCATGGAAACACCCCAATGCTAGTAAATTGGTCAGGTTATCGAGTTAATTGTCATCATGGCAGCATGGGAACACACCTCTGTTGATGATTAATCTTTATCTGATTTGTTCAGTAGATTTGGTAGTTTGATGTCGATAATGTTATGCGTGTCGCATCTTTACCTTATTCTTGTCATGTAATTGGCTAATCATGTACTTTATATTTGATATCCTGTGACAGCTGTTTGTATACCATTCTTATGTTTCACACTGCTTGGAGTTGACTCTTTAGTCAATATCCTATATTCATCGGCTATATGAGAGCCGCACACTCATGGAACTGTCTGGTAACAACTGGCAGGTTCCATAATTTGACGTTTCATCTCCTTGTCAATTGCAGGTAAAATTTTTAGCGTCAACACATTTTGGCATGCCCAATGGGACCACAATCGTCAAACATGGATAAAGGCAAGGCTATAGTCTCATACCCAACCCAAGACGAGAGGCTGAGGGCCCTTGGTCCGGACTCCCGAGTGACCAAGGAAGAATTCCAAGAAATCCTGCGAAGGATGGAGCAACAAAGAGCCCTGCTCATCTTGGATGGGATAGTCGATCCACCTGGCGCCAAGTACCTGCCTGCTGCTCAGGCCAGGTGGAGGCATCAGAACAAAAAAGATAAAAAGAAGAAACCGCTGAGAAAGCATTCTAGAGCTGGAGAGCTGATTGACGTGCATGAGAATTGTCCATTCTTCGCATACTGTCTCGTCAAGAATCTGGAGTTGCCTACCAGGGATAATTGTCCTGGGTGCAACGAATGGTTTGAAGAATACAGGAGGCTCCAAGCTGACCGCCGATTCACTCGGGGACGAGTGGAGTACAAGGAGAGGAATCGATGTGTCATCGAAGATGGTGTTCGTGGTTGGCCCTATAACATCCCTAAAAATTACACAACTGAAAAATCACAACTACAAAATTTTTCTTTAAACATTCTATTGCTTGATGGTTGTTATACTTGTGTTTAACATTCCATACACTAATAGTAGCTAACCCTAGGCCCTCTTAATCATTTATCACTAACATTAATCTTATAATATCTTACCATGCTTGATTTGGTTCTTCATCTTTTTGTCATGAATTGCTAAACACCAAACATGTGTATAAGGTAAGACACACCCATATATACATATACACATATATACCTATATATAAATGGATAGGTAAGTGTATATACATATTATATATTTATAAGTGAACATTCCTATAAATAAATACATGTGTATATAAACATATACATAAGCCTTTACACCCAATTACGAGAATATATATACACATGACCTACGTATGCATATATATATACACACATATACACCTATACTTATGACCTACAAAGAAATAGGAAATACCAATAGAAATAGAAAGGGAAAAGGAGGGAAACCAGCCCAGCAATCGGCTTCCCACCGCACACACGCGCAGCTCAGCCCAACTCACGCCACGCCGGCCCAACACACGCGCACAGGCCCGCTCGCTCGCTGGCATTATTTCGCCCCCTCTCACGTCGGACGACA
Organism: Microstegium vimineum; assembly: GCA_022036555.1. Lineage (NCBI taxonomy): Eukaryota > Viridiplantae > Streptophyta > Magnoliopsida > Poales > Poaceae > Microstegium > Microstegium vimineum. The sequence goes on along the minus strand of CM039127.1, from coordinate 43,461,208 downwards.
GGTGGGACCTCCCTGTCATCCCTCTCTTCCCGCCCGAGCACTCACACACGCGACGTCGCGCAGTGGACACAGCTAGCATCCGCCAGGCCCCCAACAACCTCTGACAAGCTCACACCAATTGCGTGACCCCTGTCCCCGGCAGCCACCTTCATCTTGGTGACCAAGAAACCCCCCCCCCCTTGAGCCCTCGAATCGGGCGCGGAAGCGTCCAAGCCCTCGGATCAACGACGACTGAGCTCTGCTGGCTCCCATGCCCGCGACCCTCCTATAAAGAGCCCCCACCGAGACCTCTAGGGTTTCCCTAGAGCCGCCGCCGCTTGCGGCACAACAAGCAAACCTGCCTAGCCACTACAGAGGAAGAAGGGATGAAGAAGCAGAGGAGGAGCCCGAAAGGCAACCGCGTCGGAGATCACCGAGACCCGGCGTACTTCACCGTCGACGTCGAGCGTGGAGCAGCACTGCACGGCTTCCGGAGCTCCGCTGCAACGACCTCGACACGACAGCGCTATCCTCCTTCAGTCGATCGCACGGTACACACATCTAACCCCGTGCCGATGCTCTGGCATGGCGACCTCGCCGGGTGAGCTCGTCGGCGTTCCCAACCTGGGAAACCATGGACGACTCACCGGCTCAGCCTCTCGGACACACGCACCCGCACGAACACTGGACTGTTGGGGTTAGTCCCACATCGAAAATTGATGGTGGGGAGCACAACATATAAGGCGGGACAGTCCTCACCTATCAGGCTAGTCTTTTGGGTTAAGTTAGGCTCAAGGCCTGTATATGTTGTGACTCCGGTGGACCTGGGCCGGAGCGACGCCGCTCGTCGGTACGACGAGCCGGGTCGGCTCCAGGGAACCTAGGGACGCCGGCTCAACGATCCGGCCTGGTTCCAACAATTGGTATCAAAGCCGGTCAAAGGACCCGCAACAAATCTCGGTGGGTCACACACTGGGCGGGGGCAGCCCGTCTGGACAACGTCTAAGCCACACGGTTATGTGAGTTGAAGAGTTGGGACCGATGTGTGACTACAGGGGAGATTGTTGGGGTTAGTCCCACATGGGTTAGTCCCACATCGAAAATTGATGGTGGGGGAGCACAACATATAAGGCAGGGCGGTCGTCACATATCAGGCTAGTCTTTTGGGTTGAGTTAGACCCAAGACATGTATATATTGTGACTCCTCCGATGTACCTGGGCCGGAGCAACGCCGGTCGTCGGTACGACGAGCCGGGTCAGCTCCAGGGAACCTAGGGGCGCCGGCTCAGCGAACCGGGCCTGATTCCAACATGGACGGACCTGCCGTGACCAACTGGACCCACGTGCTCCTAGAACGTCGCGGTGAACTGTTGTTTGCCATGGCCGGCGTCGTCGTCGCCCTCCCGCGGCGAGAGGCGTTCCCGGCGACCTGGACCTTCCCGAGCCAAATTGATGGATCATAGAGCACCACCAAGTCCACCCCAAGCCCCCTGCGTAGATGGTTGAGATCTAGGCGCCTTGTAGCCCTCTGGCCACGCGAACAGTTAGCATAGCCATGGACGCCGAGCTTGGCGGCGCGGCCAAGGCACCCTGATGACCCAGTGTGCTGCCGGTGCGGCTTGGCGCGTTCACCCGAGCGCGTGGAAGGCCTAGCAGCATCAACACGACCACCCAAAGCCCCTTGGCTAGTTAGATGGTGCCCGTACGCTCTGAAACCCTCTGGCCACGATGACCGGCAGCGTGCTCATGCGTGGCGACCTTATCGTCGCGGCCAAGACACGCGGGAGACCCTGGAGCCTCACTGATCAGATCGATGCGTTCGTCCTGGCGCACTAGTGGGCGAGCGCAAGCCAATTTGCGCTGGATGCTCGCCAAACACCTGACCCCATGGCACTGGTGAGCTGCTGATGTACCTCGCCGGCGGTAGGAGTCCTAGAGGCCTCAAACGACCCCACCTATGGCCCGACTTTGGACAAGGGATCACCCTGAGCTCGGCCGCAGCACCAATTGTGAATGAGAGACACCATGGGCGTCGGTTCATGGAGATCCGACGAGGCACGTCCGTCCGAGCTGTGCCGAAGACCGTCGAAGCCCCGCCATGCCAATCCGAGCACACCGTTGTGTTCGTCGAGCGTGTGCGAGTGCGTAAGACCCGCCAATTTGATCCGTGAACCGCCTATGGAGACCGCGAGTCCTCGCCGGTGATGGCACCACCGTCCGTCGGCCGATCGATCAGAACAGAGGAGGGAAAAGGAGAAGGGGTGACCGGTGACCGCGTGGACCGATCCCTGGTGAACCAAGCCACCGACAGATGGTCCCCACGAGTTTAGCGTCAGCTGTGGACCGGCTGTGCGCCACTGGGTGAAACCACCTCTGCTTCGTATGGACGCGGTGCACACGAACCAGAGAGAGAGAGGAATGGTGCGCCCGGTGCACCGTGGACCAAGCAAACGGTCCAGTGGACCGTAGGAGCGAGTGCAGCCTGGACCAGCCCCGTGCACTCGGCCCAGTATGAACCCAAACTGGCCACGTGGCGTGATCGCGCACTGACACGTGTGGCCCTACCCGGCCCAAGACCGGCCCTGAGAGCCCACAAATGTTGACCCGAGACAACGTGATGTCATACTGACGTCAGCATGACGTCATCAGGCCAATGAGATACTGCCACGTGTCACTGAATGGTTTAAACCCTATTTATCCATTTTCAGAAATTAATCAAACTTCGGAAATTCATAAGAAATTAATACAAAGTCCAAAAATAGCAAATGACCTATCAAAATTCTCAGAAAAATGAGCTCTATATGATGAAACTATGTTTGTGTGCATTTGGATCTTCTCATTTATCTGATAATTCTTTGTGTGTTCTATATACGTCGCTAACACGACCATTTCTCATATTCGTTTCAGAGAGCGAGGAGGATCTGACCAAGGAGAGTGACTACGAGTACGGAAACGATCTCGGTGACGACAACGGAGGTGTCACACCTCACCCCCCTCGTAGAACCTATTACGCATGCTCACATGTTACATTTCTAATAATGAATGATTATGCAATGCATAGGTTGCATGGTAGTTTATTTGCTCAAGCCCTTACCTTGACGAAACCTTTACCCTGCTACCCCGCAATAAGATAGACCCACACTTGCTTGCTCTATATATAAGATTATTACTACTACTACTACTCTCACATATTGATGATAATGATGATGAGGCACGTGGTGTCGGAAAGAGGGGAGAGTGCTGTGTGTGTCTTGGGTGCGTGTGGTGAGGGTTTTGTCGGCCAAGTGAGAATGACGACGAGCCTTGGGCAAGCCTTGCTGGGAGAGCTACCTGAGCAATCCTAGTTGTGTACCTGTGGCAGGTATTGGACCGGAAAGGAGGTTCCGAGGGTGACCTCGGAATAGTGATATGTTGTGACGGCATGGGGATTGATGAAGATGTCTTGCTTGGCCAATTAAGGACTTTCTGGTACTCAGAATCATAGAGACATTACTTACCACTTGCTTCGAAATGGGTAGAAGACGGCTGGACTACTTGGTAGGGCGGTGCCACTACTACTTGGAAGTAAGTGGATTAGTGTAGAGAGGTATGGGAGTGCATCCCACACCCTCTCGAGATAGCTGGTAACCCCCGGGGCCCGATTACCAGGCCTCACAGTCTCAGCACCCCCGTGCGGTACGTGGAGTTGGCTCAGGGCTGAGTGATAGGGTGGCATCGACCTAGGCTAGCAAGCAGCCGGCATCTGGCCTAGACGACCCTGGATGTCGATGATGGTAGAACCCGTGGTATGTAAAGCACCTGCAGAGTGTTTACGGTTTGATCGATCGATACATAGCCGACTCACCGGTTATGGACCAGTTTCTGTGACCTGCTTCACTCGCTAGTGAGATGAGTCTTTCTTTTCTCCCCCTGGTTGATATATGTTCCGGCAGTGTGCTCTGATGGAGCAGTGTGCCGCTGAGACGGGCTCGAGAGGGAGTTGGGCCCGTCGAATGAGTGTGAGGTGTGGTGAGATGTGTGTGGCGGGATGAAATGGATGGATGGAATATGAATTTGGACAACTAAACAATGATTTATACTACTAAAGTAATTAATGAATCTTGCATAGGAAGCCAATAGCCAAAGATAGATCTTTTGATATACCCTGTTGCATCCAATTCCACAAATATATCATTGGTGGGAATGTGGCACCAATACAATCCGTACTGATAGACATTAAACAGGTGTTGAACAGGACGTTGACTTCGATGAAGATGAGGAATAGGTGTCTCGTTGCTAGCCTCAGGCTTGGAGAGGATCCCGGCGCTTCGTCCGCGTTGCTACTTTGATATGATTCCATTTTGATTCCGCCAGTGTGGCGATGTAATAATTAATGTAAACCCTTCTATTTGCACTCTTGTACTCGAAGTATGGTTATGACTATCGACTGAAATTTGGGTAATACTATGGATTGCTCGCACAATCTATTTTATTACACTGCAAATCTGTGGATTTCCCTTCATGGATATCGAGGTCATTTCAGGTCCAGTACTGAGGTTGTCAGCATAGAACGTGCTCCGTCTCGACAAGGCCAGCCTAACGAGCACCAAGCATCTCAGAGTCCTAGAAGGCTAACCAAGACCCAGAAGAGGAGAGTCCGACGTCAGAGGGCTGACAGGCTGTGTCGTGAGGCAGCAGGCCGCGCCGCTAGCTTCTTCCTGCCTGTGGAATTCAAGGCACCGGTGGATACCGAAGTCTATTCTGACTTCGATGAGTCAGAGTTCGGAGAGCAGACCGGTGCACTCATGCATGAATTCTAGGCGGTCTTTGGCAAGCCTACGAGGCATAGGCACCTAAAGGCACTATACATCCAAGGATACATCAACAAGAGATTTGTCGGGAGGATACTGATCGATGGTGGTGCCTCAATCAACCTGATGCTAGCTCACATCATTCTGAAACTGGGCTAGAATCTGAGAAGCTCTTCAAGACAGATCTGGCGCTTGACGACTTTGGAGGGAGGACATCCGAAGCCAAAGGGGTTCTGCAGGTGGAGTTGATAGTTGACAGCAAAACTCTGTTGACAACTTTCTTCGACATTGACGGAGATAGTTCATACAATCTTCTCTTGGGAAGAGATTGGATTCATGCTAACTATTGCATCCCATCTACAAGGCATCAGGTTGTAGTACAATGGTTGGACAATGATGAACTAGAAGTCATTCCGGCTGATGATTCAATTTCTATAGCAACCGTTGACCCTGCTCACTGGGTTTTGGAGGACTATGCTTATGACTGCTTTTCTGGCAGAAGGTTGCAAGAAGACCTCACTACTCTCAACATTGTGTGTCAACAGCTGACCCGAGCAGTTTGCTTGAACGAAGTAGAATGACAAATATTGATGACGACGAAGGCAAGCTGGGAAAGGGGTTTGCGTCGGCTGGCGAGCCGAATGGTGACGAACCTAGGCCGACGCACAACAGCACTAAACCAGACCCCAAGTCTAGAGAGAATTTGATTGCTCTGTTAAGAGAGGACAAGTGTTACTTCGCTTAGGGGTACTGCAAGATGCCTGGTCTTGACCAAGAGTTAGTCGGATATCGCCGACCGATCGAAGGAGAATGTCGGCCAGTTTAGCAGCAACGCAGAAGGATCAGAGCTGACATCGTAGCCGGTCTAAAAAACTGAAGTCACTTGGCTCTACGAGGCAAAATTCATTCAGCGGAGCAGATACGTCGAGTGGACCGCCAACATGATCCCTGTATACGAAGGATGAAAAAATGAGAGTTTGCAACGATTTCAGGGACCTCAACAAGGCTACCCCGATGGATGGATACCCAATGCCGGTGCCCGATATGCTAGTTGATGCGGCATCATTCCATAAAGTGATCAGTTTTATGGACGACCATCCTGGGTACAATCAAATCTTCATGGCAAAGGATGTACGTAAGACTACATTCAGGCGTCCTGGTGCATTGGGATTGTATGATTGGGTAGCTATAACCTTCAGGTTAAGGAATGTCGGCACAACTTATCAGAGAGCTATGAATTATATCTTTCGTAAGTTAATCGACAAAATCTACATTGATGACTTGGTGGTAAAAGTCCAAGGAATACCAAGAGCAACTTGAAGATCTCAGAGCCACCTTGGGGCGTGCAAAGAAACATGATTTGAGGATGGATCCTCACAAGTGGCTTTCGGAGCAACAGCTAGGCAGTTTCTAGACTTCTCGGTACATGAACAAGGCATCAATGTTAGTCAGAAGAGTTTGGACAAGGTCGTGCCACCAACCACAAAGACCGAGTTGCAATCTCTGATCATCAGCAAGACCAATTTATTAGACGGTTCATATCGAACGTGTCAGCCAAAATCCTATCATTCTCGGTCCTGCTGAAACTAAAGGATCAGCGAGAATTCAGCTGGAGCAAAAAACAACAGGAGGCTTTCAAGGAGATTATGGGATGTTTGAAGTCTCCACCGGAACTAATTACCCCATAGATGGGAAGGCCTTTTAAATTGTGCGCAACAGCTGATGACCATACTATTGGATCGGCTTTGATATAAGAGTTCGAAAGGGAGGAGATAGTAGTCTTTGAGCCATGGACTACTCGATCCCGAAACAAGATACCCTCCCATAGAGAAGTCATGCCTATGCTTGGACTTTTCCTGCACCAAGCTGCGCCATTACCTGCCATCATCCAAGTGCACGATGGTTTCAAAGTTCGACATTGTCAAGCACATGCTATCAAAGCCTATTCCGATAGAGGAATTGGCGGATGGGTCCGTACGGGTCGGCCAAGGCGATCAAAGGGCTAGAGGATAGCCGACTTTGTCACTCACCGTCATGAGAAGGAAATCAGTTTGGTGGATATGGCTCCACTAGCGCCGTTTTTTGATGGACCTACCTACGAGCTAGGCAGGAGCATTGGGGTTGTCTCGGCACCGCCTCGGGGGCCAAGTCTCAGGTATGCTTCCCCAATTAGGCTGACAACTGCCGATAACCATACCGGTGAAACTCTTCCCAAAGAGTCTCAGCTGGGGATTAGTCGACCACATGGCCTATGTGAATGCAAGAACGAGTGTTGGAGCATGATGGAGATTGTCATAGGTTGCTTGGTTCCTTCTCGTATCAACGTCAAATGGGTCTCTGGGGGCTAGGATAAATGCTGATAGGGTGGAAAGGCTCAAATGGGGTTTGGTTTGGAAAGTCATCCTGCCCATTGGAGCCAAGGATAGTAAATACGGCGGATAAACACCGAACCAGGAGAACCCATACCAGACTGTGAAAAGCGTCCCGGATGAGGCTTATGAGTATTCTGGAAATCTTGAGGGGGACATTTCGGAAGCACTACTACAGCGTATGAGTCGACACATCATAGTTAGTCAGGATGGATAGCTGGTATGATTCATATCGCCTTCAGCGCAACAATGGTCCGCCTGAAGCTGGTGAAAGCTGATACGGTGTATCGCCTTTAGATAAAAAATATATAAAAAATAAAAAGAAAATGGATGAGGCACAACTCAAGCAAAAATAGAACACCCTGATGACAGAGAGACAACATTACCCACACGATGGTCATGCCAGGGGAAGGAGGTATCTACAGACATGGGGTGTATTTACAAAAGGGTCAACTTCTATTCCAAAGACAAGCAGACGATCAGTTCGCCCACGGGCATCACTTCAGCGATGGACTGCCCCACTGGATGGAATTTCCCCATCATCACGAGGAAGTCGCGCCTTATATGGGTGCTGGTAAGCTTGGGCCTACGATGCCAGAGATACCTATGCCGGCGACCTCTGCTCCGGAGAGAGCAAAGGTGACTCCATAAGCAACGAAGTGGAAGATCAAATCCCAGATGCGCATTGATATGTGAGCAAGGCGCTCTTCTGGGGTCGAGCCATGAGCATGGAGGGAGTCTGCCAGCACGTTTATTGCATCGAAGAGGTGGGCGAGTTCTGACAGAACACCAGAGAAGTGCATCAGTCGAGATAGCCGATGTGATTAGGGCAGATCTAATCGGTCAAGGTTGCGGTAATAAGGATCTGTACTGAACCAATTCATAGAGTCCGAAGGCATACCTTCTGCCTTGGCATTGAACGAACCTAGGAGCGTTAGGGTATTCGCATTGGTGGTTTTGGCTGATACCAACACTCCCTCCAAGAGAAACGACCTCTTGCATTCCTCGTGAAGAAGACGCCTATCCACCAAGATGTCTTGGAAGAGATCCCATAGGTCGTCATCCGAGAGTGACGCGATGGGGGTAGAGCTCGGCTCACCAGCACCAGAACTGATAGATGATCAGACTTCCAATAGGACGAATCATATGGAGAGGTAGCAATTTCTTACCTAAAGAGACGGTATCGTGGCGGCTGCAGAACACTGTCGGAAGAGCTGATCGCCGGACGTTTGCCGGAGTTCGCCATGTGGAGCGCTTTGGCGAAATAGGAGGAAAGGGGGATATGCACTGGATACTACTTCAAGGACGTCTGACTAATATTTATGACGTCGGCATAAATAGGAGAGATGTATGTTCGGTGGGCTGAAGTGAAGTCCGCTACAGGGGAAATCGGCTAAGTAGCCGATCGAAGTTTTGGATGGCGAGGAGTGAATCGACTAATCACAGCTCATGAGGAGCTCGACGATATCAAGAGCACGGAATGGTGGTCTCGTTCAGGTAAAAACCAAAAGTAAAATCATAATGACCATCATGAGATGCGCGAGACACATCAAGATTATTGTGTTGGTTCATGCCTAATACAAATTAATTGCCGAGGAACACTTTGTGTCGGATACCTAATTTAATGATCAATTTTCAAAAACAATCAACAACCAAAGATCCGTCGACGACCATTAGGATAGGCTCATCAGGGCCAAACCATCGCGGGCCCACGAAGGAAGAGGTGCGAGAGTCACGGCCTAGCTAGCCCAGATAGCCCGACGTGCCATTGGTCAGACGTCACTCTGCCTCGCCCGACGCTGGAAGCAGGGCCACCCCGCGAACCGTGGAAGACGTGAAGAATGACCCATTTACCCCCGTCCCGAAGGAAGCAGCCGCCCGCCTTCAGCCGAGGACGGTGCATCCTCCATAAGATAAGAACGAAGGTACAAAATCACGTAGGGTCGTACACCCCGCATAATCCGAGAACCAGGATAACGCCCTGGCCCCTGCCCGAACGGGGACGCGTCGAGTTCCCCAATCAGGGACGGGCCGAAGCAGGTTTCATGTACGGGTAGAAATAATGCCTCTCACAAGGCAGAGCCAGTCTCACACACATGCCCGCCCCCTACAGGAATGCTCTGAACGGGGGTACATCGGGTACAGTAGGGCCTATGGGATAATGAAGACTATTGGCCAAGCGTGGAGGAATCTTCCATATACTGAAAGAATTGGCCGAAGGTACAACGGTGTACCCGCCGACGGGACAACAACACCCATGACTCTATCCTACTATGGGCTCAACCAACCCCCCCCCCCCCCCCGTATTCTCCGGCGGTGCGACGACGGGCCGACACGACACCTCTCCTCCGACCAAGTACAAGGGCAATAGGAATATAGTATTACATGCACCCATTATCCTTCTTGAAGAAGGGAGGGACAAGGCACAACTTCCCACGTAGATACCCATCGACACATGCTTGTAACCCCCGTGAGCTCCTTGCAACTATAAAAGGAGAGAAAGGGGGGACGACAGAGACATCAGAACAGAATCGAACAACAAAGCAACGCAGCTAGCAGATAGCACACTCATACAACGTAGTCTTCAGAGACCTGGGACTCATACTCCCTCTCTTGACCTAGCTTGTAAGTCCCCTTCAAGTAGAGATAAGGAACACGAGCAGCTCCACACTGGACATAGGGATTTCTTGCCCGAACCAGTATAAACCTCTTGTCTCTTTTTCTCACCATTCAGAGCCCGACACGCGTACAAATTTACTCGTTGATAGTTTCTAAACACCGACACATTGTTTACAATGTCCTCGGCATGGGTCATGTCGACTATCGCCTCGCCATGCTCCTAGAAGGCTTCCTAGAGATCTTCATGATCTTGGGGGTCCTCACGCCTGGGAAATCCAGGCGCTACTGCCAGGAGTTTGTAGTCGGTGGCGGCTTTGGCAACGATAAGGGCAGAGACAGCTCCGTGACGAACGCTATGAAGAGCGATCTCTCGGATCTAGCGTGGAATATCCTGAAGGCGCTGGTTCAGGATATCGCCTTGAGCATTCACGGCGGTGGAGGCGGTGGTGGCTATGTGACGCAAGTTCTCTAGTTGCTCCATCAGTGCTGTCAAAACAGAGGATGAAGAAGAGGCATGGGAGATCTGAGGCAGATAAGTATGCATTACCTACCACTTGACTATCGGCTTCAAAGAATCGACGTCTCGTCTCGGCAATCTCATCCTCGGTGGCGTCCAAGGCCACCTGGTGGGCATCAGATAAATTTTGGAGATGCCCTACTTCTTTGGTTGACTCCGAGTATGCTTCAGGGAGTCGGTAACCCTCTTCCATCACGGAGCGGTAGGCCGCCAAATCAGCACTACCAAGGTTGAAGTCAGACGCCGAAGCTTCGTCGCTGCTCGCAGATCTGAAAGGAGCGAATAAATCAGTGGACGGGTGATAACTGTACCAAGAGGAAAGCTTGGAAGTGGGTGAAGGATCGATCAGGTGTCATGCGCAAGCATCGATGGGAAGAACTCTTCGACAATGGCCCTTCGGCCGGGCACTTCCCATCTCCAGCCATTAGTGTTGCTCTTGAGAGTTCTTGGGGGGGGGGGGGGTCCGAAGGGCTATAGTATGGAATAGCTATGGATGATCGAAGCCCGAGGGGCACATAGCATTATATAGATCCTCTACAGAGATGAAGAGTCGATCTGAGGAGGCGTTACGGCGTGAAGTTAGCGGAAGTAGAGGAGTCGGTCGTTCTGGTTCCCAACAGTGCGAAGATATTTTGGGAAGGCAGGCCAACTGTTGGTATAACTCTTGGGATTTCTAAAGAAATTTTGGAATAAAACAAGTTTATCCCAAAATTGGGGGGCATGTGTTAACACCATATTTTGGTACGGTTAGATATGCACTTATGGTCCCCTAGTAGGCCTTCACAGGAGATATCCAAGATGGACTCGAAAGATCGACTAAGGAAATATGAGATCATGGAGAGATCTTTCGGCTGATTTCAATAGAATGTGCGCGACGATCTCGGTGATGGAGTGGATTGAGGCCCAAGTCATGTTTTGTTTCCTTATTATTAGGACTTACGTGACGACCGGTTAGGGTACATGCTATGGTCTATAAATAACAAGGCTTAGGAAATGAGGACGACATCCAATCAATCAAATACACAACTAGTACTTAGTTTTTGGCCTCCGGCCAACCCTAGGAGTAGGAGTAGATTAGATTTTGGTGAACCTTCGACAAACCATGCTGCATCGGCTAGATGGACCTCCTGTTTGCTTATAAGTTTAGCCTCGGTTCATGTCTCGTTTGTACGGCTGTATTGCGTAACTCGTGCAAGCTCGATATGAGCTAGTTATCGGTTTGAATTTATTATTCATGGGGCTGCATTGCTTCAATCTCACATGAATTGTGGCTTCGAGCTAGTTATCGGCTCTATTAGATTGGCGATCTAATAGATTCATTAAGTTATCTATATTGTTTGTTATACTTTGTCTAATCTATTGCTACAATATCTTGCCCGATCTCAACTGATGGATTGGTCCGCGCTTTATTTTCTATCTAGATCTATTGCCCTCGATGCATTTACTTCCGTACTTAGAGAGGCGATAGATCTAAGATCATATCGGCTAATCCTTTGGTTGCGATTGTCACATGTTGCGGGTTCGAGACATATATTCGGTTATTAGATTGGTTTGAGGATGGTTGGATTTGATTCAACATACGTGGTACGGCTGCATCTACCGGTCCCCACTGCCATGTGTGTTGGGTTACGTCTGTCCAAAACTTAGATCCGTCCGAGGCCGGATGTATGGATCTTGTTCAAGCTTCATGGATCCCATATCGTCTAACGTAGCCAATCTGGTCATGCTTCAATCATACAATGCATGTACTTTATTGCTTTAATCTACTAGATCTATTGAATGTACTAGACGTGGTTTGGCTTGTTTACTTTTATGGCTGCATGGAAACACCCCAATGCTAGTAAATCGGTCAGGTTATTGGGTTAATTGTCATCATGGCTGTATGGGAACACACCTCTGTGGATGGTTAGTCTTTATCTGATATGTTCAGTAGATTTGATAGTTTGATGTCGATAATGTTACGCGTGTCGCATCTTTACCTTATTCTTGTCATATAATCGGCTAATCATGTACTTTATATTTGATATCCTGTGACAGCCATTTGTATACCATTTTTATGTTTCACACTGCTTGGAGTTGACTCTTTAGTCAATATCCTATATTCATCGGCCATATGAGAGCCGCACACTCATGGAACCGTCTGGCAACAACCGACAGGTTCCATAATTTGATGTTTCGTCTCCTTGTCAATTGCAGGTAAAATTGACTGGCACGCCATAGAATCGATCCCCGAAGTGGCTCAAGTTGCTTTAGAGGTTTAGGAGATCAAGCTCTGCTGCTGCACGGTCTCCGCAGGCCTTACGTAGTGCTGACGCCGGAAGACCCCATTTTTGGCCTCAACAGAAACTTTATGAGAAACTATATGCAAAATCATTAAGATACAAAGGAAGTGTTAGTAAACGTTAGTCACTAAATGCAAAAATGACCAATTACAAATGTAGATCTTCATTATTTCACCAAACTTAGCAAAAATGAAAAAATACACGTCACTTGACATCACTGCTAGCTACATCAAGCGGGTACAGTAGTGAACTTCTTGACATATATATGACCCTTGGTTATGATCATGTCGTAACCATGGAGTGTCCTCGGCATTTAGAAGGATGTTTGGGTCTTTGGTCACACTGAATGGTGCAATTTGGTCATCCCTTTCGTAATCTTCTGACATGTCTGACTTGTTCTCAATTCCCAAAATGTTTCTTTTCCCTGAAAGAACTATGTGACGCTTTGGCTCATTGATGATTGATTTGTCGTTGTTCTTCCCTTTCTTTGGTTCTGTAGACATGTCTTTTACATAGAACACCTGATTCAAATAAGCAGCAAGGACGAATGGTTCATCTTTGTACCCAATATTGTTGAGGTCCACAGTTTTCATTCCATATTCCTTGTCAATTGTTACCCTGGCTCCGGTCGTCTTCACCCATTAGCACCGAAATAAAGGGACTTTAAAATTAGGTGCATAGTCTAGTTCCCATATCTCCTCTATGAGGCCATAATATGTTTGCCTATTCCCATTTGGGTCTGTGACATCTATGCGGACACCACTGTTTTTCTTGGTGCTCCTTTTATCTTGGGCTACGATGTAAAATGTATTTCCATTTGTCTTGTACCCTTTGTACGTGAGGATATGCCACGATGGTTGTCTAGCCAACAAATACAGTTGCTCATCAATATTGTCATCACCCTTACATTCTTTTTGCAACAAACTGCTGAAAGTTTTCATGTGTTCACGCATAATCCAAGTTTCATTCTTCCCTGAAAACTGGGATCGTAGGAACTCCTTGTGTACCTCAACATATGGCTCCACCATGGAGGAGTTTTGAAGAACTGTGTAGTGCGCTTTGTTGAAATAATCATCCCCCGCACCAATATATGTTTTCTTCCCTAGTGTTCCTTTTCCACTAAGTCTCCCCTCATGTCTTGATTCAGGAACACCAATCGGGTCAAGGTCAGGAATGAAATCAACACAGAACTCAATGACCTCCTCTGTCCCATAGCCCTTGGCGATGCTTCCTTCTGGGTGAGCATGCTGGTGAACATATTTCTTTAGGACTCTCATGAAACTTCCAAAGGGGAACATGTTGTGCAGGAACACAGGACCGAGAATACTAATATCCTTGACCAGGTGAACTACGAGGTGTTCCATGATATTAAAGAAGGATGGAGGGAAAACCAACTCAAAGCTGACAAAGCACTGAACCACATCATTCTGTAGAGTAGCTAGTTCCATTGGATCAATTGCCTTCTAAGAAATTGCATTGAGGAATGCACATAGCTTCATAGTGGTTAGACGTATATGTGGAGGTAGAATTCCTCTTAACGCAACTGGAAGCAATTGCGTCATAAGCACATGGCAGTCATGAGACTTTAAGTTTAGGAATTTATTCTCTGCCACATTTGTTATACTCTTTATATTGGAGGAAAATCTAGATGGAACCTTGATGTTGTTTAGACATTCAAACATGCTTTCCTTCTCTTCTTTACTAAGAGTGTAGCTAGCAGGCTTTAAATAATGGTGTTCATCTTCTGTTTTCTCTAGATAAAGGTTGTCTCATTCTTTCATGTGTTGCAAGTCCTGTCGTGCTTCAAGTGTATCCTTGGCTTTTCCATACACACCCATGAATCCTAGCAGGTTCACACAAAGATTCATTGTCAAGTGCATCACGTAGATTGCGTGGCGGACTCTAGGACATGCCAATAGGGTAGCTCCCAAAATATGGACTTCTTCTTCCACATGGGTGCGTGTCCATCAATATCTTTTGGAATAGGTTTGCTACCTTCTCCCTTTCCAAAACTACTTGCAATCCTTGACCATATCAAATACATCCTCTCCAGTTTGGTTGCGAGGCTTGGTTCGTTTCTTTGCATTACCTTTACAATGCTTGCCTTTCTTTCTTACTTGGTGATTCATAGGAAGAAAACAACGATGGCTAAGGTACACGACCTTTCGACATTTTTACAGATATACACAGTCAAGGTCATCAAAACAATGTGCATGCATTATATCCCTTGTTTGTCTGTCCTAAAAGATTACTTAGAGCAGGCCAATCATTGATTGTTACGAACAACAATGCTCGCAGGTCAAAGTGTTCTTGTTTGTACTCATCCCACACATGTACACCTGGTTTGGTCCATAAAAGCAGGAGTTCCTCAACTAAGGGCCTCAGGAAGACATTGATGTCGTTGCTAGGTTACCTCGGGCCTTCGATGAGCACCGGCATCATAATGAACTTCCGCTTCATGCATAACCATGGAGGAAGATTATAGATACATAGAGTAACAGGGCAAGTTCTATAACTACTGCTCTACTCCCCAAAAGGATTCATACCATATGTGCTCAAACCGAATCTTAAGTTTCTTGCGTCTTCTGCAAACTTTGGGAACTCTCAATCAATTGCTCTCCACTAGGACCCATCAGCAGGGTGTCTCAACATGTTGTCTGTCTTACGGTCTTCTTTGTGCCATCGCAACAACTTTGCATGGTCCTTATTTCTGAACAGACGTTTCAGGTGTGGTATTATAGGAGCATACCACATAACTTTGGTAGGGATTTTCTTCCTAGGACGCTCTTCGCCCTCAACATCACCAGGGTCATCTCGCCTGATCTTATACCGCGACGCTTTACATACGGGGCGTTCATCCAAATTCTCATAGTCCTTGCCACGGTATAGGATGCTGTTATTAGGACATGCATGTATCTTCAGGATTTCTAATCCCAAAGGGCAGACGGCCTGTTTTGCTTCGTACATAGTGGCAGGCAATTCATTAGGCTTTGGAAGTATCTTTTTTTGGATCTTGAGTAATTGCCCAAATGCCTTGTTAGATATGCCATTTTTTGACTTCCACTGTAGCAACTCCAGTGTTGTACCCAACTTATTTTGCCCATCTTCAACGTTCGGGTATAGTAGTTTTTTGTGATCCTCTAGCGTGCGGCCAAACTTAGCTTTCTCTTTTTCACTTTCACAATATCTTTGTGCATGACGAATGACATCACCAAGAGCATCATCTTCAGAGAGTGTGTCCTCTGCCCCTGCCTCTTCTGCTTCCACCATTGTAGTATCATTGAAGTCACCATATTGAGCAATAATGTCGTCAGGGTCCAATTGCTCTTCTTCGTCTTCTTTCATCATAATTCCGGTTTCTCCATGCTTGATCCAACAAATATAGTTTGCCATGAAACCAGACTTCAACAAGTGTGACTGAAGACTCCATGAGCTAGAATATTCCTTCAAATTCTTACACAAGGCGCATGGACAACACTTGAAATTACCATCCTGCTTGTTTGCCTCAGCCACTCTTAAGAAATAATGCACGCCATAAATAAACTCTTTGGAGAGGCGATCTACATTGTACATCCAATGGCGTGTCATCGTCTGTATTATATGATATAAAACATAATTAAATTTCTCATTTTAGTAAAAATGAAATTATAAAAATACTCCAAGGTCTTCATTAAAATAACATGAGATGGAACACCATCATGTGTCATTTCTGAGTCACACAAAGACTAATGTCTCTATGAAAGCCTCGACATAACGTATGCAATGACCACTAGCACTATACATAGAAAACCTAAAATACACTTCAGTAGCATAATGATCTCCCGACCAATCCCAACTAAAGCAGACAGATCAATCGTCTGTTCAACATTGATGAGCTTCTTGAGCTGGCTCACTACCTCATCAGCCTTCGTAGCCACCGCGACATGTTTAACATACTCTTCCTCCCAGTACCAGCCGTGGCATCCAGTACTATCCCATTGAAAATAGAATAAAAAATAAGCACTTTAATCAAAATCATCAGGTAAAATATGTACAAATTAACCATACCATCAAATGTGACAAAATATAAAACTCACATTGCGATCTGGACACTTATAGAAGATCTGACCGTAGTTGGGACCCGCCTTCCTCACTCAGTACTCTATCACAGTCTTTTGCATACTCTCGCCACGGGCAATGAGAGGGAGGTCTAGCCTTAGTCGCTTTGGAACCCGATCAGAGGCCAAGTACCCCGAAGCGGTTGTCATCTACTCTTTATACTCATTTTTCAAACTAATTATAAATTCCTCATATTCTAAACAAAGAATATAAAACAACTAAAATTTACATAATTCTCTAAAATCATCAAATGTGCCATGTATACAACTAAAGTATTCTAGGTAGCTACCTTTTTCATCTAAATATGTAAAGTTATCAAGATATTTTTGAGCTTAAGTGGTATATAAATCAAGAACAATCCACCATAAATTCCTCATATTCTAAACAAATAAAATAAAACAACTAAAATTTTATATTTCTCTAAGTTCATCAAATGTGCATATAGTATGATATGCCTATAAATTAAAGTATTATATTTCTCTAATTAACCACAAAATATTTCTCTATTTTTTACATAAATTTAATTAAATAATACACTAAAATCTCTATTTCTGTAACTAATTGACCATGAAATCTGGTAAACATAATAGCAATGAAAGGTGTATACTTTGGATACTCAAATGATTGTAGCAATGAAAACTATATATATCAAGTGATTGAAGATTTAAAATGGAAAAAGAGAGAAATAATAAAGAAAAATCACATATATGATGACTGCTGAAACATAAGAGGATGAAGATAGTAACCTTTCAACAAATAGATGGCGGAGTATAAAGTATTCAAATGAATCAATGGTTGATATGAGAAGAAGAAGAACAAGAATAGCAAGGACACGGTGAAGTAAAAAGAGGTGAAGAGAAGAAATGGAGCTCGGGCTCGGGCTGGGGAAGGAGGGAGTGTTCAAATAGGGGGGGGAGGCTTTTAACCCCGGTTCTTGTTATCAACTGAGACTGAAGGACTCAATTTAGTCTCGGTTAGTTCCACAAACCGGGACCCGGTTGGTAACACCAACCAGAACTAAAAGTCCCTCCTGCAACTGCCTGACACACATAGCCGTTGGGAGGGAACTTTTAGTCCCGGTTGGTGTTACCAATCGGAACTAAAGACCTTTTTTTTGTCCCGGGCACAATTTTTTCCAGGATTAAAGCTCATTTGGCGTATCGACGAAAGGTCTTTTTTGTAGTAGTGTTAGTTTACAAATTATTAATATTGTGCTTTCATGTTAACAGTGAAGTAAAGGACATTTTGGTCGAAGTGCTCTAAAAGTCTTATCAAAGAAGAAGCCTAGCTTGTACTTAGGGTCTTTCCCATACTCTAAAGTCTTATCAAAGACGAAGCCATTCTCGTAGAGAACCTGAAGGTGGGAATTAGTATAAATTATTTCAACTTTGTTGAATATCCTTTTGGTCAACTACAGAAGAGGGAAGACATAGATACGATGGTGTACGAAACAAATTGAGAAAAAATAAATTAGATTCAACTTAATGAACATATGCTTATGACATGATTTGACCGATTGACTTACTTCTTGTGTGCTATTGTAAACCCACTAGTTCTAAGCCATGAACATACAATGTATCCACAGAGCATGCTTCCGGGAGGTCGTTTCACGAACTTCGAGACGGTGACACAGAAAAAATGATACACTGAAGTGCATTGTTTTATCTAGTTAGTATGCTAACTATAGCAATGGTTGTTCCCGTTGATGTAAAACCATGTTCATCTTCTTTTAGCGTATCTTTGTTATGCATTTTTCCTTTGCTAACATAATATCTTTAGACCCTGTTTAATCGATGTCATGAAAGAAAGGTTCAGTGTCTCTACAACAACAATTGGGCACAATAGCTAGTCTCACAAGTCATCAACTACGATTACTTATGTCTATAAAACAGTTGATTAACACTTGGTACTCCTTTTGTTATTTTCTCAAGAGTCAAACACTTGGTACTCCTTGCGAAAATTCTCATCGATAATAATTAAGCTAAAGTGATGACTCTAGCCGTACAAAAATTGATAATGGTGTCAATGGACCAATGTAAACCAAATTGCATATAAGGAAAGTGGTATATATATATATATATATATATATATATATATATATATATATATATATATATACGGCGAGGTTAAAATGCACCCAGGTGCATTAGGTGCATTTGCTACAGCAAATGCACAGAGCCTCCCGGCTCGAATCGCGCTCGCCCCCGCGTCCGGCTCCCGCCAGCAAGCAGGTGGCCCGGTCGCCTCCTGGGCCGCGACGCCCCGCCCCGCCCTGCGCTCCCCCCCCCCCGGGTGGGACGCGCGCATCCGATCAGTGCGTGGGCCGCGCGCATCCGCCCCCTGCAGAAAAAACAGAGGGCCACCAATTGCAACACAAGGTCGAGTGCGGTTGCAAAAAAAATTGCAAATGTGCATCCGCCCACCGCGGAAAAAGAAAAAAATAGCAAGCCTCCACGCCACCCCCCTAGGGTTGTGCCCTGCCGATTGCAACGTAGGGCGTGTGCGGTTACAACGAGGATATGCATCCTCCCCCAGCATCGATTGCAACAGTTAAGTAAACAAAAAAATGGAAAAAAACAAAAAAATTCGAAAAAGAACTGTGGAACATGGTTTCAACTGCAGATTGCAACTACATAACACATTCAGGGGGAAAATGCGCATTTTGATTTCAACTACAGATTGCAACTGCAAAAAAATGCTAAACAGTACATAAAACATTTGTTATTACATATTTCAATTACAGATTGCAACAATGTTTGTCTTTCCGGTAGCAACATAGGATCATTTGCGGTTACAACCTGGATGTGTGTACGCACCACGCTAAGAAGATAGAAATATTACATATTTCAACACATTACAGCCTCATCCTCTTAATGCGGTAGGTGACCCTCTTGCTGGCACCCCTAGTCCAAAGCTCGAATTTGTGGCGAATGCGGCACTCTGCGCTGCAGTACCTGGTGGTCCTGGGTAAGTTGTTGTCCTGTGGCCAACGCCTGCATTCTTCCCAATGGCAGACATGGGGGTCGTCGACTAGCAACTCCGGCGTGTCTTCTGGATAGCGAAGCCTTTTTGGTTGCCCAATGATGTGAAGATCTCCACGGATGCAATGGCGAAGCTTGACTAGGCCGTGGTTGCCCCACCTGCTGTCTTGTAAAGCGCCACCGCTGATTCTGTTGATGATGGCAAGAGCTTCAGGGTCTGCCGGGTTCGCACAATAACGCACCATAGCTTTGAAGTACCCTGCGCCGTCGTCTCTAGCCGCAACTGCTTGGTTGATGAGTGCCTGGCTGACGTGATCCCTTCCACAGGACATCAACCTTTCCATGCCATGGAAGCATAGGGCCTTTCGATGATTAGCCCTGAGGAAACACTGCACGAAGTTGGACTCCAGTACAGTACGTGAACGGTAAGGTCGGCAGTACTCTTGAATCTGTCGAAGTGGCAAGAGCTTGACCATCGTGTCGTCATCGCAGATCCTTCAGAAGACGCAGCAAACTCGAAGATGTTGCCACCATTGTCGATGACGCGGAGTAGGATTTGGAAGATGAAATCCTCCAGCAGCATCAGCAAGGCGCCAAACGCCGCGGCCAGGATTGCGTGATCAGCGTCCATCTTCTCCCTCTTGCTCTCGGTCCCTCCTGGTGAAGACGATGCCCCTGCCTCTTACTCTCGGTTTTTCTTTCTGTTTGATGAATGCAGATAGTCGGGGGGAAAGCAACCGAGACTCTCCTCGGTTAAATAATAAAAATTCATCTCTTCGCATTCTGAACCATGACTCTCCACAGGCGCGTCGACCGTTAACTCCTCACATTCCGATACCGAGAGCCAATTGCAACACATTGTGTCTCGTGGTTGCAACAAACAAGGCTCCGCAACTACAAAAGAAATGTCTCAGTCGCTTCGTGTCCCGTGCGTGGGCCGTCTTCGTGTGAAGCTCCGCCTCTCCACCTTCTCTCAACCGCGTGGGCCGCGCGCTGCCGCCAAGCACATGGACCACTCGCCTCTCTCCCCTCCCCCCAAAAAATAAATAAAAAAAGAAAAAAAAATAAAAAAGAAGAAACGCATCACCCCCAACCCCCCCACCGCCGCCGCCGCCCCCGACCTTGCCCCCGCCGACGCCGGATGGGGCCGTCGCCGCCGTCAGTAGTCGATGCTGGATCACAAGCCCCATTGATCCCATCAGATGCCGGAGAAGACCGGTTCGTTTGTTCGCCGCCGTGCCAACTCCCGCCTCCCGCCTCCCGCCTCCCGCCTCCCGCCACCCGCCTCAATTCTCAGCCAGATAGGGCAATTGCCACCATCGCTCGTAGATGCTGTATCAAAAAGTCCCGTGGCCGCAGCAGGGGCTATTGGTGATCTCCTAGCTATAAAGGAGAAGATCGCTGCTCTGATTGGAGCTCATCAGAGACAGGCAGCGCCGACATCGCCACTGAGCCTCCCCCAGACGACCACGTCTGCGAATCCAGCTCCAGCTCCTACGATTCAAGCTCATCAGCGAGAGCATGCGCCGATGGCGACGCCCAGGTTTCCAATGACGACTGCGACTGCGATTCAGGCTTATACACCAATTGCGACACATGGATGTGCTGATTCCCTCCACCATACGACGACACTCACGCCACCAGAGACGTTGACTCCAGGGGACATGGTAACTCCAGAAGCCAACCAGTTGTTCTACCCGGTAAAAAAAGCATCTCCACCTCCCCCCGTCTCCCCTAATAATTGCCCTCTACATCTATTGTACGCCATTTTGCAAAAACATCATGAGTGAGCCTATTGCAACATGGTTAATTAAAAAAAATAGGATTGCAACCTGGTTAGATTATGTTACTTGAAACATGGTTAGTTGTTACATCTAATGTATACAATTTGCAACAACTTGGTTTCTGTTAGGAACCAACTATACCAGCTGTGTTGGTGCCGAGAGTGGGGCAGCGATTCCCTACTATGGATGATGCTCACGTATTTTACAAAGATTATGCAAATCTGGCTGGGTTCAGTCTGAGCACATTAAGAACAAGCAAGCAAACAAACCATTGGGTCTGCAGTAGAGAGGGGAAATGTGAGGGAAAAAAAGGATGAGACACCAAAAACAGATAAAAGGTCGAAGAGATGCGGCTGCCCGGCTTATGTGAAGGTTAAGATGGATGGAAAGCATAGATTCTGGTTTTTTGACCATGTACAAGAAGTCCACAACCACAAGCTTGAACCATCTCCAAGGATGACGAGATACATGCACGCACACAAAAACATGGCAGAAGGCATGAGTGACTTGTTTACCATAATGACGAGAAACGGAGTTCCACATCAGGAAGCACTGCGTGTGATGGCGGATCTATATGATGGTCGAAATATGTGGGGGTTTACAGAGAAGGATGTAAAGAATATGTAAGTGTTGTATTTTGTTTCCGGTGAATTGCAACAGCTGATATATTTTGATCACAACATGTCACATGACTGAAATTGCAACCCTGACATCTTTTTAAAATGTTTCACAGGAAGGCAACAAAGGCTAGAGAGGACACAGAAGACGATCTTAACAAGCTTCTACGGTTCTTCAGAGAATGCAAGGAAAGCAATGAGTATTTCTACTGGGATGTACATGCAGATCCAAAAACAGGAGTAATCAAGAATATATTCTGGAGTCATGCAAGCCAAAGAGCTGACTACATAGATTTTGGAGATGCCATCACCTTTGACACGACGCATAACACAAACAGCAAGAAGATGCCGCTGGCGATGTTTGTTGGAGCCAACAATAACCTAAAGAATGTGACATTTGGACAAGCTCTGATTGGTGATGAATCGGTTGGATCATTCAAGTGGTTGCTTGAGACGTTCAAGAGTTGCATGGATGGACATGAACCTCATGTTATCCTGACAGGTGAACCTTATCTCCTTTCCTATAAAACACTGATTGCAACCTAGGCAAAATTCTATAAACTATGAGTTACATGTGTATAAATTTAAAAACTATATGATTACATCTTTGAAAACACATGCTTGTTTTGCTTTTTGAAAAATTATTTGATAGTTGCTGGTTCTGGTCAGTTCTGCGTCTGCTGAAAAAAATAGTTAGTTGTGTGTCTGCTGTACACCATTTGCAACATGGTGTGTTGCATGATTGCAAAAAAAGATAACATTTTTGTGTCACTGAAAAAATTGCAACTTGGTTTCTGTCTTTTAACAGACGAAGATCCTGCGATGAAAGTAGCAATTGAGTTGGTCTTTGTCAAGTCTCATCACAGAAACTGTCGTTGGCACATAGTGAGACAATGGGAGTTTGAGTTGGACCAGCTATACGCCGAGCACAAGGATCAAAATTTGAAGGAAAAGCTTGAGTCCTTGATAAACTATCCATTGGGCCCGACTCAATTTGAGGTTGAATGGCAGAAGCTAGTAGATGAGTGTGGCATTGCTGAAAATCCTGCAATTAGAGCCCTGTGGGAAAAGAGGGAGAGGTGGATTGCTGCTTATTTCAAGGGGATGTATTGTGGTAGGATGACGTCGACGCAACGATCAAAGAGCCAGAATAGGGTGCTCAAAGATGTCTATGTTGGTGAGAGCACTAGCCTGCACATGTTTGCTAGAAGGATGCTGGACTCACTACAACACGCTGACCACATGGACGTGGGAGAGACACATTATGCGCAAGTAAAAAAATCATATGAGATTTGCAAAAAAAAAGAAAAAAAATAGTTATTGTTCCCCAGTTATAAAACATTGTCCATATCCTGCAAAAAATGATTAAAAAAGAGTGCTAAAAGTGCAGGCTGAGGTGGTTTGGGCTTGCAAAGCAAAATTTGATGAGCAACTATGCAGAGTGTACACTAGAGCTGTATACCAAGAGTACAAAAAGCAGTATAATAACAAAACAACATTTGTGATTCGCCTTGATCCAGACCCGCATGTGAGTAATTGGTGGTTGGTGAAGCATGAACAAGCTGGAGGGAGCTTCTACTGGGCACAACATGAATTCAGGGTGGTTGCTGATAAAGACAATGGAGAATATAGATGTGAATGCAAACAATGGGAACACATAGGTATCGGCAAAAAGATCTGGATCAATTTATGTTTGGTTTTAAACTCAATTACAACTTATTTGGCAAGTAGTTGCAACATATATCATAGACTAACTGCAACTATCTGACATGTGCATCTGTTTTTTTAATATGCAGGGCTATTCTGCATGCATATTATAAGAGCCTTCACCCACCTGCAGGTCAGAAAAATTCCAGAGAAGTACATCCGGAAAAGATACACTCGTCTTGCGAGACATGAAGTTCCATGGGATAGGCATGACGACGTTCGAATTGGTCCAGCAGCAAGCCAGGAGCAGACCCGGATGTCCAGCTTGCTGCCTAAGTTGATGATGCTTGGAAGGGCAGGAAGTAGGTCAGATCGTGCTTGTCAAGAGACAAACAGACAGCTGGACAAGATCATACCAGGGATTGAAATGTGTTAACATTGGATTTTGGTATACTCAGAAAGCTGACAGGTGGGCCAGTGAGAACTCGGAGCATTCGGCAAGCGTCTGTGCGGTTGGCCAGTTTCCAAAGAAGTCGGCAAATGTCCGTGCGGTCGGCTAATCGCCAAAGGTTCGGCTAAATGATCATGCGGTCGATTATTCTAAGGAGGAGCGGTTTTCCGTTGAAGAAGCGACGAAAACGGCAAGCAAAGGGCCGATCGGGCAATGAATACCGCGACGATTAAGGCAATGAAGACTCTGGAGGAAATTAAAGTCAAAGATATTATGTTTTTCCTTTAATATTTTGTAATCGTGTCCTTTTAGGACTCATGTCACGATCAGGGTATAAATATGGACCCTTGGCCATTGTAAAAACGGTTCACAACCAATACAATACAACCGGCCCCGTGCCAATTTTGAGTGCTTTGTCGTGTCGTCGAGTTCTTCGAGAGGAACCATCGATCTGTCGACCTCCGTAAGTTTCGGCAACCATGTTATCATGTCTAGTATCATGCGGTGGATTTATATGTTGATGCAAGTAGTCTTGTTTGTTTTTTCAATGATCGTGCGGCGGATCTTTGCTTGACAATCAAGAAATCTTCGCTTATGTTTTGTGTATGAGTAGATACCATGCGACAGGTGCTTGCTCGATATGCCTAGCAAAAGCAAGATAGTTACCGGCTCTATTAGATTTGGCAAGATCTAGTAGATTCATTAAGATATTACGTGTTGCATGTTTATATATATTTTATATATTTGTAACACTCTTTTGCCCAATCTAAATTGATACGGTTCGGATTCATCTGTTATCATAGATTTATCTATGTTTTTTGTAATTGCTTATATCCATAAATAGATTTTATATTCATGATAGCCGAATTGGTTTCATCTAGATTGTTACGTGTTGCGGGTTCATGCATGCCAACTACGTTTGAGCTTTTATAAAGTTAGATGCCGTGCGACGGATACAAGCTTTAGATTAGTTCGATCGTGTTTGCTTACGTGTTCCTTCATCATGGACCCTAATTCGGTTGGATAGTCGAGTTGGTTATGCTTTAATTCATAATTAATGATGATTCATTCATACATACTTTCTCATGCATGCATGTTCGGCAATCAACTTTTAATGCAATCATTGTTTGTTTTAGCCGAATGATCTATAAAACTTGTTGGCAGATAGCTTCTATAGCTATATGTCGTCATAAGTGGCTTCAGGGCCGTATATATGGAACTGTCTGGTCTCGCCCGACATGTTCCAGTTTTATATCTAATGATTTTCATCCCTTGTTAGTTTCAGGTCAAACTGTCTGGCACGTTTCCGGACTTCGAAACACCCGAGCACTCGATTGAAGCTACGCTTTCCGGCTTGCTGTGTGTTAGGCACAGTGCGTCACATTTTGTGTCAACACACTTTTTGGCACGCCCAGTGGGACTTTACATCTCGAGATGGTTGAAATTGACAATAGCTAGGTTCTGGACGTGACTATGGACGAGTTGCCAGAAGACCTGAGGAATATTGTCCAGCAAACATGTGATGAGTGTCAACGTAAATGCTTGATGTCTTTTTCGAAGATCAAAAGCAACCTGGTTTTTCAGAAATAGTCACTCCCAAGGACTCTCCTTCATCATCAGACTGAATACATTGAAGAAGAAGATGCTCGAAAGATGACTGAGATGGTTTACAAAGCAATGAGCGAAACTATGAGGAATCATCATACGGCTTTCCTGAATACCTTTCGCTCGATCATGGTCAGTACCTTCGGTCCATCCGCCGATAAATGCTTTGAGGAAACCATTGGTCCAATGCAAGGGCCGAGATTGTTCAATATGCCAAAACGCCAGGAAAAAATTACTGAAGATGGCGAGACATCTGGCATGAACCAAGGTGGGATGACTCCTCACCAGAAACAACAACACCCCATGACTTATGGCCAGCTCATGTTCGGTGCAACGGGGAACATCCCAC
Organism: Microstegium vimineum; assembly: GCA_022036555.1. Taxonomy (NCBI): domain Eukaryota; kingdom Viridiplantae; phylum Streptophyta; class Magnoliopsida; order Poales; family Poaceae; genus Microstegium; species Microstegium vimineum. The sequence continues at coordinate 43,435,120 of CM039127.1, read as the reverse complement.
AATCGGCTTTCAAGGTGTCTCCAGTTGCGAACAGGTTGCAGAAAAATATGTATGGAGACGGATATCAAGAATTTTCCGATTACAATGCTATTGACTCTTTCCCGAATCCAGGGTATAAGAACTCTGCAGGTTTGGCTTTTGAAGGGCAGACACATGGAGCTCCAAACTCGAATATTGACCTTATCATGAACAGGATGGCGGATATGATGCAAAATTAGTTTGGCCTAAAGCCAAAGAGCCAGTCCTATGCATACAAGTCCCCTTATCCAGAGTGGTATAACTGAGTTGCACTCCCTCCGAGAGTAAAACCTCCCACAGACCTAACCAAGTTTTCTGGTCAGGATGATACTAGCACCATAGAACACATCAGCCGATACTTAATGCAGCTTGGAGAGGCATCCACTGATGAAGCTTGGAGGATTCGGTATTTCCCGTTGTCTCTGACAGGGCCGACTTTCACGTGGTTCACGTCTCTGCCGGCTAATTCCATTGGTACATGGGCAGAATTGGAGCAAAAGTTTCATTCATATTTCTTTACAGGCACTAATGAGAAGAAACTAGTTGACCTTATGAGCTTGAAGCAGAGAGCCAATGAAACACCCCAGGAGTATCTCCACAGGTTCAGGGAGACTAAAAACCTCTGTTATTCCTTAAACTTGCCAAATGACCAGCTGCCAGGGATGGCAATAGCGGGCATGCAACCGAATGTCAGAGAGAAGTTGTTCGGCATGGATTTCAATGACCTTGGTCAGCTGTCACAGCGATTGGCCATGATGAGCAATTAGGCTCAAGGGTTCAGGAGAGACAATCGTTTCTAGAAAGGTGATGTGGCTAAAGAGATGTATCAAAGTTTTCTGGAAGAAGCAGCGGAGTACGGTGATGAAGATGAAATAGCCGCAGCCGAATTGGTCTGGGGGAAAGAACCAACTCAGGTCAGTCAACGTTGGTTGAGGCAGCAGAAGGGCACGTACGACTTTGATGTCTCCAAGTCGGATAAGCTGTTTGAGATGTTGCTTAAAGAAGGACGTATCAAGTTGCCGGAAGGGCACCCCATGCTGCGCCCTGAAGGGGTGAGAGATAAAAGGTTTTGCGGTTACTACAATACCAATTCTCATTCCATCAATGATTGCCGAGTATTCAGAATGCGGATTCAGAAAGCTATTCAGGAAGGGCATATGAAATTTGATGGTAAGATGAAAATTAATGCTAATCCTTTTGCACAGAACACAGTATCTTTCTCTGTGAACATGATTGCTATGGAAAACTCCAAAGATAAGGGCAAGGTGAAGGTATTAACCTTAGACAGAGCTAAGAAAATTGGTGCTATTGACCCTGATCGGAAAATTACGAATGAAGAGTTTTTAAAACAGGCTCGGTTCCAAATTGGTGGAACCGAGAGAGGGGAAGCTTCCAAGCCCAGAGTCACGACACGAATTCTTTTGAACAAATGGCGATGGGAGCAAGAACGGCACCGGAAGTGAAGGTATTACGAGGAACAAGAGTTCATGGAGGAACGTTAGAGGTACGAAGAAGAGATGTACTAGAGGGAGCAAGAGTACATAAGAGAGCAAGAACAATCTCATTGGGGATGCTCGTTCTTTAAACATTGTTGGAATGAAGGCTTGAAGCTGCCTACTAAAGATAATTACCCTGAATGCAGTGATCAATATTCAGAGTACAGGCAGTCTCGGGCCAACCGCCTCCGGTCCATGAAAGGCTTAGAGCACATTTCATTGAGGACGATCGGCGTGTAAAAATGGACAGCTCTGGAAATCGGCGAAGCAAGAGATTTGCCGATCAAGGGTGGATCCATTATGAAGAAGGCGCTGAGGAAGAAGAACAACGTGAGTACGTATGGCAGAAAGGACAATGGTGTCCACCAGGGCTGAGGAAGAGCCAGAAAAGAAGGGTACAACGCTTGAGGAACAAGGAGTTGGCACAGACAGTTGCCGAAAAGAAACAAGTGTGGCGTCCTAAGGAAAAGCCTGACAAGCAAGACCAGTCGGCTGATGCGTGTATGAATTTTTTTATTCCATCAGAGTTCTTAGCTCCGGAAAACCAAGATATCCAAGAAGTGTACTCAGATTTCGATGAGGGTGAGTATCATGATCTGATGGCTCAACCTGTCCTAACTGAACGGGTAGTTTTCGATAAGGCGGCCAAACATCGACATTTGAAGCCACTTTATGTGAAGGGGTACGTCAATGGAAATCCTCTGACCAAGATGTTTGTTGATGGAGGAGTTGTTATCAATATTATGCTTTATACTACCTTTAGGAAGCTCGGGATGACCAATGAGGAACTACTAAAAACTGACATGGTGCTCAGGGACATTGCTGGTAATCCTTCTGACACCCGAGGAGTTGTGCACGTTGAGTTGATGATTGGATCAAAGACCTTGATTACTACTTTCTTTGTCATCGATGGCAAGGGGCATACAGTCTTCTCTTAGGGAGATATTGGATCCATGCTAACTGCTGCATACCTTCAACCATGCATCGGGTTCTTATTCAGTGGATTGGAGATGATGTTGAAGTTGTTCATGCTGATGATTTGGTAAGTGTTGCTGCTGCAGAGCCTACTTATTGGGAATATGATGGCTTCGATTGTTTCTCTAGAAGAGTATGGGAAGAAGGTCCTGTGAATGTCTTCAACAAGGATCAACAGCCGATCCAAGCAGTCGGCCCTCAAAGCAATTTTTAATGGGGAACCCGATCGATGGCAACAAAGGAAAGTTGGGACGTGGCTTTATGTCGGCCGATAAGCTAGAGGAAATAAATGTTAGTGATGATATCAAACCAAGGCCAATGTATATCAGTGAAAATTTAGACCCAGAGTATAGATTGAAATTGATAAACCTTCTAAAAGCGTTGAAGGATTGTTTTGCTTGGGATTACACAAAGATGCCCGGACTGGATCGTTCTATTGTTGAGCATCGATTGCCGATCGAGCCTGGGTATCGTCCTTACAAACAACCTCCTCGAAAAATTTTCAAAGAGGAGGTGCTGGCCGATGTGAAAAAAGAAGTTGAAAGATTATTAGAAGAAAATTTCATTCGGCCTTGTAGATATGCAGAGTGGATTTCGAGCATAGTTCCGGTATACAAAAAGAGTGGAAAAATGAGGGTCTGCATTGACTTTAGGGATCTCAATAAAGCTACGCCAATGGATGGTTACCCAATGCCGGTTGCCGATTTGCTTGTCGATGCAGCAGCTGGTTATGAAGTCATCAGCTTTATGGATGGTAATGCTGGCTATAACCAAATCTTTATGGCAATAGAGGATATTTCAAAAACGGCTTTCAGATGTCCTGGTCATATTGGATTATTTGAGTGGGTTGTCATGACTTTTGGTTTAAAGAATGCTGGTGCAACTTATCAGAGAGCCATGAACTATATTTTTCACGAGTTGATCGGCAACATCGTGGAGATCTATATTGACAACGTGGTGGTTAAGTCTAGAAATCACAGTGGACACTTAACCGATTTAAAGAAGACTTTGGAGTGCACTAGGAAGCATGGTTTGAAGATGAACCCGAACAAGTGTGCCTTTGGGATCTCGGCTGGTGAGTTTTTAGGACTTCTAGTCCATAAAGGAGGGATCGAAGTCAGTAAGAAAAGCATGGAAGCAATAGACAAGGTTGTGCCTCCAACTAATCTCACAGAGTTGCAGTCATTGCTTAGCAAGATTAATTTTGTAAGGAGATTCATATCTAATTTATCAAAAAAGTTTTGCCTTTCTCTCCACTGTTAAAGCTTAAAAAGGATCAAGAATTTGTATGGGGTGACGTACAACAAAAGGCTTTTGATGAGATCAAAGAATACATGAAGGCGCCACCTGTGTTGGTACCCTCCACAGCTTGACAAGCCTTTTAAGTTGTACGTGGCGGCCGACAGCCTGACAATAGGGTCGGCCCTCATGCAAGAGTTTGAAGGAAAGGAAAGAGTGATAGCTTACCTTAGCCGAAAGTTGTTAGATCCAGAGACAAGGTATTCGGCTATGGAGAAACTCTGCCTATGCGTGTATTACTCATGTACCAAGCTTCGGCACTACTTGTTGAATGCCGAATGTGTAGTAATTTCTGAATTTGATGTAATAAAACATATGTTATCAATGCCAATTTTAAACAGAAGAATTGGCAAATGGATTTTGGCTTTATCAGAATTCGAGTTAAAGTACGAATCGGCAAAAGCATTAAAGTGTCAGATTATTGCTGATTTTGTTACTCAACACCGTGATCCTTCTGCTAACATGATAGATATTGCACCTTGGACTTTGTTTTTTGATGGTTCATCTTGTAGCAAAGGTGGTGGTGCTAGTATTCTCTTGATTTCTCCACGAGGAGTGATTTTTAAGTATGCTATCCCTATTGAATTTCGTGTTACTAACAATCAAGCAGAGTATGAAGCACTACTTAGAGGACTTCGGCTTCTTGCTGAAATAAAGGCCGTCGCTGTTGAGATCTTTAGGGATTCTGAGTTGGTAATTAACCAACTGATCGGCCAATATGAATGCAAGAATGATGTATTAAGGGAATAATATGAAGAATGCCGAGAGCTTTTGAAGAATTTCCAGGTGGGAACCTTGCATCATATCCCTAGGGGGCATAATGAAGAAGCAAATAAATTGGCTCAGGTTGCCTCGGGAGACCGAGAGGATCAAGAGATTAGCACTTTGGGTGAGGGTCGGGTAATTGACGACTGGAGAAACGAAGTTACCGATTACTTAAAGAATCCATCACAGAAGGTTTCCCGAAAGCTCAGATACAAAGCCCTCAAGTCTATGCTCCTTGATGATTAGTTGTACTATAAGTCTATAGATGGGGTACTCCTCAAGTGTTTGAGTAAAGAAGAGGCCAGAGAGCTAATGTATGAAGTGCATGAAGGGGTGTGTGGTGCACATCAATCGGCTTACTGAATGAAGTGGATAATTAGAAGAATAGGTTATTTTTGGCCGACCATGCTTGAAGATTGCTTTGAATATTACAAGGGGTGTCAAGATTGTCAGAGATTTGGCAACATTCAAAGAGCTCCAGCATCGGCTTTGAACCCAATTATCAAGCCTTGGCCATTTAGAGGATGGGGCATGGATTTAATTGGTTAGATTAATCGTCCTTCTAGCAAAGGACATAAGTTTGTGCTGTTAGCTACTGATTATTTTACAAAGTGGGTTGAAGCTATTCCTTTGAAGAAGGTTACAACAGAAAACATGATCAATTTTGTTAAAGAGCATATAATTCACAGGTTTGGAATTCCTGAGACTATAACAACATATCAGGGAACTCAATTCACTTCATCTGAGTTTTTTGATTTTGCCGAAGACATGGGAATCAAATTATATAATTCTTCTCCTTATTATGCACAAGCTAATGGCCAAGCTGAGGCATCAAATAAAATCATGATTAAAATTATTCAGAAGAAGATTGATGAGAAACTGAAGAAGTGGCATTCGGTTCTTAATGAGGCTTTATGGGCTTATCGAATGGCTTGTCATGGGTCTACTCGGGCATCTCCCTACGAGTTGGTTTATGGGCATCATGCTGTGTTACCATGGGAGCTGCAATCGGGTTCAAGGCGAGTTACATTGCAGAATGATTTGAGGAAGGAAGATTATAAGGACCTGATGATGGATGAATTGGAAGATTTACATTTGGTTCGTCTCAAAGCATTAGAAAGTATTGAGAAAAAAATTGCGTGTTGCCAAATATTATAACAGAAAGGTCAGAGAGCAGCAATTTGCAGAGGGAGATTTGGTTTGGAAAACTATATTGCCGATTGGAACAAATGATAAAGCCTTCGGCAAGTGGTCTCCAAATTGGGAAGGACCTTTTTGGATAGTAAAGTATGCACCTGGTAATGCGTATATTTTGAAGACTTTGCTGGGAGAAGAGTTTACTAGGGCTATTAATGGAAGTTTTCTTAAGAAATTTTATCCCAGTGTTGAGGTTGGTGCATAAGTAAATTTAAGGAGTTCTGTGCACGAAATAGCCGATGTATGAGCATCGCCTTTAGCCGAAAAAAATACTCTAAGATTTTAGAGAATAGCCGACATGGTATGTGTCGCCTTTAGATCAAAAAATTTTAAACACAGTCAAAGCAGTGTCATACAAACTCAGGCGACATTCATCAGATTCATCATTCTCAGAAAAATTCATGAAAGAAGAGACAAGTGGGAGTCATAGATAATATTTCACAAAGCAGGTTTTTACATGATTCCTAAGTACAAACTACTCATCAAACAGTCTATTGAGGACAGACTGAGCATTGGTGGCTTGGGCGAGGGCAGTTGCATGATCCTCGTAGCTCTCCAGGAGGTCGTCAATGTCCTCAACATCTTCCATAGGCCTGCCACCACGGAAGCCGACTGACATGACGAAGAAGTCTTCGTTACTCTGGGTGGACATTGCCGCCAACCCCAGGGCTACGCCGTGGTGCACACCTTGGATGACGGCCTGATCTATATGACCGTCTGCATCATCAAGGCATGCCTCGGCAGTTTCTCTCCGGGAGTTCACCTTGTCAATGATCTTGTTCGCCACAATCTTCAGGCGTTCGACCTCTGCAGAAAGTGCTGAAAAGATGGAACACCAATCGGATGAATAGATGAATCAGAAGAAAGGGAAGAAATGAAATGAATTTGTTTGCACTGACCGGTGATAGCGTCGCAGAATTGCTTCCGCTGGTTCTCCCACTCGAGTTGGTCGATGTCGTATTGCTTGGAAATCTTCTCCAACTCTCCTCGAGCATCATCCCTTTCGCCCCTAAAGGTAACCACCTCCGCGTGGGTGTAGGGAGCATCCATGGCATCCAACTCCAAATCCCAAGGGTTGGAGTGGTAGGAGCTTGAATCAGAGGAGTCAGACGATGGAGTCCCCGACTCGGCTATTGTCGCCGAAGGGAAAGGGATGCTATGGCTGGAGGAGATGACCCTTATCCTGATGAGTAAGAACAAGGATCAGGACTAGAAGGATGAACAATGAACAGGGATACAAAGGGGCAAGGAGCCGATTCTCACCCGCGCTGCCGGTTACACCATGCTCGGCTTCCTTCGGCTTCTCCTTCAGCAGGGCGCTTGCCGCGATTGTCGCCTCCTGCCATTGCTACTGTGCGGGCTAGGGTTTCCTTCTGGATTGATTTTGAGCGAGAGAAGAGGAGGAGACGGAGATGAGAGTGCTTGACTGGAACTGTTGACGGGGTAGGAGGAAGGTTTATTTATAAGCCAAGGGAGAATACCAAACGATGAGTTAGGGTTGTTCCCTTCTCGAATGGGCCATTGCTGGACTGGGCCAGGCTCGGATAAATCGAGGGTCACTCGGCTAATCCTAAATCGGCAAGATGGGAACAGTCAACTATATCTCTGATCGGAAAGCTAAATGTGATCGGCTATATTCTAATCGGGAGAATAAAAGAGCTGATTGCATCATGGTTAAACTATTACAGACCCATGTTTTTACTAGCTCAGTAGCTGGTTGATGGCATCTAAAGCATCAACTCTGATTCGGCTGACATTATTCAGCACCTTCTGATCTTCATCCTCAGAACTTTGAATGTTATACAGCCTTGCCTTGAGTTGTTGATCTTCTTTGAGGACAGATAATATTTTTGATGAGGTTGCTTCTATGGAGGTTGGCAAATCTACTATCTTGGCCTTGTGAGACTGAATTCTGACATTCAGCTCGGCTAATTGAGACTCCAACTTGATCTTCTCATCCTCCATGACTTTCAGTTCAGGCTCCAAAGTTGCCAATGAATTCTTAGTAGTCTGAATTTGGGAGTGCAAGGCTTTAACTTCCTGCTTCTTCAGAAACCTGTTGTTTCTGCAAGTCATTCCGGGAGGTTATGTTTTTATTTGCCCTCTTCACAACAGCAAAATAGTCATCAAGGTGGGTGCGGATTCCAGGGAAGCTTTGAGGGTAGGTGGAAGATCTTGGTTGATGAACTCAAGGAGATCTTTTATCTGATCTGAATCTTGAATCAGAATGTTGATGTCCTTGTTTAACAAACTGGCTATATCCTTCAACCGAGCTTGATTTTCCACTGATAGAGTCTGCTGAGAAGTAGCTTCTTCACCTTTTTCATTGATGTAGTCATCAACAGTGAAAGAATAACTGGCAATCAGCTTGGTGGTCTTCTTAAGAAAAAGGAAGTGTTAGCCGACCAGATAAATGTACTAAAAGAGTAGCTTAAGGCAAAAATATTACCTGTTATGTTGGTTGGTCATCAGGATGGGTGATGTCTTGCTCTGATTGAAGGCTTGATTGAATACCCGGGGATGATGGACCTGGAGCTGGACCAGAAGAGTGCTCTTCTGCTAAATCGTCTAGGATTTTATCTATTTCCAATAATGCAGATGATAAGAGTATAAGAACAAGAGAAAGATGCCATATGAAGGGAAGGAAGTGATTAGCCGAGTGATACCAATGAGTTGGAAAGTTTCATGAACATCTGTGCCTTCAGCTTCATGAGTTTATGTATCTTCGGTTTCATGAGTCTCTGCGTCCTCAGTAGAAGCTTGAGGAGGGATTTCCACTGTTGTTGAGGCATTACTTGATCTTGGAATATCAACATGTGGCTACAGTAGAAATGATTGAGATAAAATAATCAGATTTGCTGCTAAATGAGGTTTATTGCTGAATAAGAGATTCATACCTTGGGAGACCGCTTGACTGTCTTGGATCTCACCCTTCTGAAAACATGGACATTCTCGAGTGCTTTCCTCTTGCCTTCTCCTCCTGAGGCTAGAGTGGCTAAGATTCCAGGGGTCTTCATGAAGCTTGCCACATTTGAGGCAGTAAAACCCAAAGCAGGGTTAGGCCCAGCTATGAAATATTGGACCACTTTGGTGATGGGAGTGGGCTCAAAATCCTGAGGATGACTAAATGTTAAGGTAAGAAGTGGATTCAAAGCAGAAGGAAGTAAATACAATCAGGTTACCTCACTATTAGAAGCGAATTGGGGTTGCAAATCCTGGCATAGAGAGTGTACTGGTGTATTGAAGATGTGATTGTGCCATTCTTGCCACCAGGAAGCAAAGGAGGGGTGAGCAGCATCCACTATCCCAAATAGAGAAGGTTCATATGTTGGCAGGTCCCATCCAAGCTCAAAAACTTTCTTGGCTTCTATTTCACTTGTGATCAGCTCCCTGTACTTTATGGTTGTGGAAAAGAAGGGTCTTGGGGCAACTGTCCACATCCTAGTTGCCTGGATGCCATGTTTGGATAGTAGAATTCATAGGAAGATTGTACTAACCTTCCATGATGAAATTCGGCTGGCAAAATGCAAGGTTTGATAAAAGAGTTGAAAATCTCTATAGCTACCTTGTCAGAACAACCAGACTCAAAGTTGAATTTGCAAGACAAGGTTAGATTGTCATTTTCTCTATAAGGAAGCCAAAGCACATTGCTAAAACCCTTAAAAACAATTTGAAGAGGTGGTCAATGTCCATGTCGATGCTGATGGAGGATGCTGCTTCTCCATAAGTTTGGCAACTATTAGTTTTAGCTGTGCTGCCTTCGGCGTAGTTGACTAAAGGAAAACTCAAAATATGGAGGGGACAGAGACTATCTGGTGTATGTACAGTTGCAGCCACATCTGGATGAACCACCAAGGACCACTCACGCAAGAAATCTCCTTACCATGGTGCATCTGAGCAGTGACTTGATGCATCATATGATAGACAGATCCTAGGAGGTATTTGCCCAAAGGGATTAATGTGCCTGCAACTAGATCATCAGTCATCATCATGTGGTTTAGGGTTGGTTTATTGGATTTTCCGCAGAAAATGAACCTGCATAACCACATGTTCATGAAGGCCCTGCTTTCCTTGTCAGAAACGACACCAGATGCTTCCATATAAGTCTGAATGTATCCAACCCATCCACCTCTAGATCTAGCAGCCTTCTGGTTGCTTTTACTCTTATACTTGTAAGGGTATACTGGTTGTGATACATTCAAGCTAGTCATCATGAAGACATCAGCCAAGGTAGGGGTCATCATACCATGGCCAAAGACAAAGGCGTTGACGGCATCAGACCAGAAATGAGCAACTGCTATCAGGAGGGGTTCATTTCTAGGCGTCTCTGACAGGGATAATTCTAGGCAATGGTTGATGTCCTGAGCATCCCAATGGCTGCTGCTTTTTCCAGCATCCTTCTGTACCAGTTCCGCCATCCAGCAATTGGGGAAAACAGCCAAGTCTTGAAAGTGTTTGGCCATTGGTTTGGCGGGGTGACTCCAGACTTGAAGGGGATTCTTGAAGTTTCCTTCTCAATGATCTCGGTTGGGTTGGGATTTCCCATTGGACCGAGGAGGTAGGAATCGGGGTGTGCAGCATAAGGGATCAAAATATGGTTCTTGTATTCCTTCAAAGAATGATGGAATCAGGAAAAACGAATGAATCAGGGGAATAGTAAGAGATCAATTGAGAATTGCCGAATGCATGGAGGCGAATGAAGCTTACCTCTGGGATTTCATCCTGGGTCGCCATTGGAGAGTTGAAGTAGATCCAATAACCAGCTAGGACTTGGATTTTTTGGGCGACGGCTGCGATGTTGAACAGTGTTGACCTAGAAGAAAAGGGGGAGTTTGTAGTCAATTTCAGGATAAAATGACTTTTATCACAAAATTGAGGGGCATGTGTTAACGCTGGATTTTGGTATGCTCAGAAAGATGACAGGTGGGCCAGTGCAGAACTCGGAGCATTCGGCAAGCATCTGTGCGGTTGGCCAGTTTCCAAAGGTTCGGCTAAATGATCATGCGGTCGGTTATTCTAAGGAGGAGCGGTTTTCCGTTGAAGAAGCGACGAAAACGGCAAGCAAAGGGCCGATCGGGCAATGAAGACCGCATCGATTAAGGCAATGAAGACTCCGGAGGAAATTAAAGTCAAAGATATTATGTTTTTCCTTTAATATTTTGTAATCGTGTCCTTTTAGGACTCATGTCACGACCAGGGTATAAATATGGACCCTTGGCCATTGTAAAAACGGTTCACAACCAATACAATACAACCGGGCCCGTGCCAATTTTGAGTGTTTTTTCGTGTCGTCGAGTTCTTCGAGAGGAACCATCGATCCGTCGACCTCCGTAAGTCCCAGCAACCATGTTATCATGTCTAGTATCATGCGGTGGATTTATATGTTGATGCAAGTAGTCTTGTTTGTTTTTTCAATGATCGTGCGGCGGATCTTTGCTTGACAATCAAGAAATCTTCGCTTATGTTTTGTGTATGAGTAGATACCGTGCGACAGGTGCTTGCTCGATATGCCTAGCAAAAGCAAGATAGTTACCGGCTCTATTAGATTTGGCAAGATCTAGTAGATTCATTAAGATATTACGTGTTGCATGTTTATATATATTTTATATATTTGTAACACTCTTTTGCCCAATCTAAATTGATACGGTTCGGATTCATCTTTTATCATAGATTTATCTATGTTTTTTGTAATTGCTATATCCATAAATAGATTTTATATTCATGATAGCCGAATTGGTTTCATCTAGATTGTTACGTGTTGTGGGTTCATGCATACCAATTACGTTTGAGCTTTTATAAAGTTAGATGTCGTGCGACGGATACAAGCTTTAGATTAGTTCGATCGTGTTTGCTTACGTGTTCCTTCATCATGGACCCTAATTCAGTTGGATAGTCGAGTTGGTTATGCTTTAATTCAAAATTAATGATGATTCATTCATACGTACTTTCTCATGCATGCATGTTCGGCAATCAACTTTTAACGCACTCATTGTTTGTTTTAGCCGAATGATCTATAAAACTTGTTGGCAGATAGCTTCTATAGCTATATGTCATCGTAAGTGGCTTCAGGGCCGTATATATGGAACTGTCTGGTCTCGCCCGACATGTTCCAGTTTTATATCTAATGATTTTCATCCCTTGTTAGTTTCAGGTCAAACCGACTGGCACGTTTCCGGACTTCGAAACACCCGGGCACCCGATTGAAGCTACGCTTTCCGGCTTGCTATGTGTTAGGCACAGTGCGTCACATTTTGTGTCAACAAAATGTTCCCAAGAAGCGTGGAGAATGCGTCGTCGGGCAGTGGGCCGTCAGCAACTGAATCGGCAGCGATAGCAGCACACCCTATCGTTGATGATGCCACAACTAATGGGTCGCCTAGCGGTGGGCCATCGGCCGATAGATCAGTGGTGACAACAACGCAACCTGGTGATATTGGTGTTGGACAGCCATCATTAGCACTGTTGCATGATGGATTGTTGCTGGTTGAACCCACTGTAGCGCACACAAAAGGCAGAGGGAAGAAAAGGAAAAGTGAAGTTCAGCCTCCAATTGATGGTAACCCATTCAACACGTATGACAAAGACAACTATGGTGACAGAGAATGCAGCAGGTGTGGGGTCCGGGGTACACATTACGTCCCAACGTGTCCACTAAACCTCAATCGAAGCAAGGCAGCAGAAAAGCGTAACAATGAAAAAAGTGCAAAAATCAAATGATGGAGCTCCAAAGAAAAGAGGGCGGCTGAAGATGATGAGGGATCTGCATGAAGATAGTGATATATATGTTGATGAAGTTGCTAAAGCACAACCAAGGAGCTCTGCACGCACAGGAGGCGGAAGAGGAAGAAGGAAGAGGTTGAACAACCAAAAGGCAGTGGTGGGGCTCCCCAGGTACCCTTTGCAATGACCGAATAAAAAGGTCCTTTGTGGGGTGTCAAAACACATAGTATGGGTGTCTAGATTAAAAACCTCTATAAATTATAGGTTACATTTGTATAAATTTAAAAACTATATGATTACTTCTTTGAAACACATGCTGGTTTTGCTTTCTGAATACATGCTAGTTGTTGTTTCTGTAAAAAAACTATGGTTAGTTATTATATACGTCTACTGTGAACACTTGGTTAATTGCAACATGGTTAATTATAACATGGTTAATTGATCTGTGCATCTACTGTAACACCATTTGCGACACGTTGAGTAAGGCTATTGTAAACATCGTTTAATAATGGATTACAACATGGTTAGATTATATTAGTTGGAACTTGGATAGTTGTACGTCTAATGTACACCGTTTGCAACATGGTGTGTCACGCAATTACGACATTAAGTGTAACTCAACTGCAACTTGATTAATTACAATTAATAAAAAAACAAAAAAGGCTAGTCGATATGCAAGTAAACATACACAGATATCGTGAAGATGAAAATGCAAAAACACGTAGCTTGGAACAAAAACACAGTTGTTAACACAAAAAAATGTTCCCGAGGGGTTGCAAGTTATAACACAAAGTGCTAGAGGGGTTGTAACACACAAGCTAGACGAGTTTGTGACAAGAAGGTCTTCGATCCAGTTACAAAATACATAAAGTGCTCGAGGGGGTGCAAGTTAGAAGACAAAGTACTAGAGGGGTTGTAACACAACAGCTACATGGGTTTGTAACAAAAAAGAGTATTCGATCTAGTTACAACACAAAAAGTGCTCGAGGGGTTGCAACTTATAACACATGATGCTGAATGGAGTTTTCATCATTCTTCAGAATCGCAAAGTATCTTCCGTCCACCAACCCTATAGACATCAAGTTCGTCGGGTAAGTCAGTCTGGTTCATTGGATGAAACACCAAGTAGTGCATGAGCTCTACCCGGTATATCATGCCCTTGAACTACAAAAACACAGTGAAAAAAAGAAAACAAAAGAAAAAGAACATGTTAGAATGAACGTTTTTGAGGGCAGAAAACAAATGAACATTTTTTGGAAGGAAATACTCACTAGATTGATCTCAATGTTCAACTTATCACCATCCCAAAATTCCATATACTTCCAAATGAAAAACATGCAATCATTGGGCCTGGCTTGTTTTGGGACGTCAATGATTGGCCTGCTCCAATTCTCAATGTTAGGGAATTTTTTCTTGCTGACCTTCTGGAATGCAGCACTTATAACAGGGATCTTCTTGGCAATGGGATCATGACGAAATCCAGGGTCAGTGTCCACCCACCAATAGTTAACTGAGTCGAGGATATCACTCCGACTGTGAATTCGGTTGATACAGTAAATAAAATAGTGGTTCCCATCACATATTGGAATGAATATCTGCACACATATATTGAGTATGGTGCATCAGCTGAGTAAACATGATAATATGCAGATTGTAACAACTATGATTGGAACCAGGATGATATGCAGATTGCAACAAGGATGATATGCATATTGCAACAAGGATGATATGCAGATTGCAACTATGATTGGAATGAATATCTGCACACATCAGTTGATTGCATCTGTACACCTACTATACACCCATTTGCAACAAAGGATGAGATGCAGATTGCAACATGGGTGACTACTCTTTGATGGTCAGTTGTGCATTAGTTGAGTAAACAAAAAACAAAACAAAAAATAAAATATAATTGTTGTCTGCACCAACTATACAACCATTTGCAAGAAGCATGGGATTCAAATTAATATCTGGATAACTAACATTTGCAGTGAGACTGAAAACAAGAAAAAATAGAGAGATACTAACCAGTTTTGCTTTCGTCAAATAAGGGTAATTCACAAGTTCGCACTCAATATGTTGTCTTAATATTCTGAATTCTTCAGTCTCGGTTTTACCATCGTCTGTGTAGATTCTCTCAGTGCCTTGTACCAGATGCTAGAAACACACACACGAAAAATATATCAATTTTTTTTAAACAAACAGCTAATATGTAGAAAAAAAGAAGAAGAAAATGAGGTCAGTCAAAAGCTCACATAGAAGCTGGTTGTGAGGAACAGTCTATATCCAATTGAGTCATCCTTGTGGACAATGTCATCAAAACGAAGACAATGAACTGTGAAATCTAGAACAGAAGAGTCACCGTCTTTGTTATCCGCGAAACTTGTGAGTAGGTCATGGCCGTCAAGAGATAAAAACATGTTGAAATCAATGAGAGTCATACTGTGTAGTGAGCAAAAAAAAGGAATGTGTCAGCAAAAACAAAAATAATAAAATCAAAAGAAAATTATGAAGCTAATTGCAACAATGATATGAGGGTCATTACTCTTTTAGATTCTCATGAGATGCAATCTTGATACTCAACGCTAGAGCCTTTGCCAATGGTACTTTTAGGCGGCTGTTGGGGATTAGGAAAGGAGTTGTGTACTTCCTTGGCTTCTTCTTTAGACGCTCTCCCACATGTTGGTAGATCATCTTCTGGAACTGATTAAAGTCTTACGATCCTTGTTCGCGTTCCTCTTGAGACAACCGGATGGGTGGGGTTACGCTCCTAATGTTATCAATCAGATCATTTGGAAAACATGGAGCACATGCAGCTACACTGGGCCTGCCTTACCAACAACACTGCTCTTCAACATATCAATCTCTTCATCAACTTGATCACGCATCTGACGCATCCATTTCTCCCGTTCATCACGGTGTGCTTGCTCATCTTTCTCAATACGTGTTGTAGACTTTGTTG
The DNA here is from genome assembly GCA_022036555.1 of Microstegium vimineum. NCBI lineage: Eukaryota > Viridiplantae > Streptophyta > Magnoliopsida > Poales > Poaceae > Microstegium > Microstegium vimineum. Next base: position 43,419,688 of record CM039127.1, on the reverse strand, counting down.
GGTATTTTAGACGCACACAGAAGAATCTGCAAGCGCACGTATATCGTTGTAGCTTTCACCCGGGAAAGGTTTTAAATATCAAATCCACCGGGAAATGGGAGAATCAACTACGCTCTAACTTAACCAGGAAAGATAATTGGGTGAAAATAAAGTATATGGTAAGAACAAGATAAGGTGAAAACAAGGTTAAAGGTAATGGAGAACAATCTAATGTAGGGGCGATAATAGGAGAATAGAGAGGATAACTGGGGCTTCTCTACTTCTGATCTCAAGGAGATATATCTATATTTGGGGACGTACCACGTGAAAAGATACACCACAGAGGATGCTTAACCATAGGTATGCCAGTCCTATGAGTTAAACAAACGGGATGTGGGATACAAGGGTAACAACGGAACTGTCACTTCCGCGCTACACCCACGGGTCTGGAATGTAGGAGACATTCACAAGTAATCTAGGTCTAAGAACCACACTTACGCCTATACTACTCCTCTAACCTATAGGGTCCTATAGATTAAAGTACTCGAAAGAGTTGCAAACCAGAAGCATAGTAATTACTCAATGAAATAAGAAGTAGATTACCAGAGTGATCTCAGGAGCAAGCTTGATTAGGGCTTGATCATGTCGAAGTACAACCGGAGGAGGCACCGACAGGCCGACATCTCCTCTAATCTTCCCTCGCTCTCCATCTCTCTACTATCTAGATCTATTCTAGTTTAGAGAAGAGAGAATGTCCGTTGGAGGGACACCTCTCATCTCCAAACCCTAGCTTTTGCTCTCTCTATGAATTATGATAATGGGGGTCTCCCTCAGGGGGTCAGGGGCCTTGCTTATATAGCCTCCTCAAATGAACGTGGGTCGTTGGATCAAACTGACTTATATGAAGGGTTTAGATTCATCCTCAAAGGCGGTGGAGCGCGATCCGCGAACTTGAGCCTGATTGGCTGCTGGCTCAGGGCGGGCGCCCTCACTCCAGGCCCGATCCGTCTCCCGTTCGTTCTCATGTCTTCTGGTACCTTCTAGAGTATAGAAAAGTGTGTGGTTGATAATTATCTCTATGTAAACATGACATATGGGCCTTTCCTTGGTATTTCCTGATAACCCCCTGCAGAAACAGGCATTCACCAAAACTTGTGGAATTTCATTAGTAAACCCCCTATATCTAGATGGCAATTGCATATGGATCCTTTTTGATGTTTAGTTGATGGTTAAAATTGGTACTTAAGGACCGTCAACAACTCCCCCAGGCTTACCTTTTGCTCTTCCCTGAGCAAAGATTAACTCAATGATGGATCAGGAGTTGCTACAATGCTTTCACGCCTTAAAGGTACACATGCGTTCAAACAAGAATTCTCCTCTAGATTAGGCTAACTATTCTGACTTTCAAACTTACCCATATTACCTTTAACCATGGGGCTTATAGCCATCACTTGGGTCTTGAGTAATTGAAAAGTAGAATGATCAAGCCAAGCACTATGTCTCAAGCTCTTCACTTTACCTTCATCCTGGAGTTTTGTAAAGTTTTAAAAATAAAACTCAAAGTCTATTTTGTATGACCCTCTCAAGTCTCTCTATATGTGGTATTTGTGGATCCTCACCAAGGCAACAATGGTGTTATGCCTTCTCTTAGAATATTATTTGGAATAGGCAAAGTAACAATGTGCCTTCTCTCTCTCACCCTATAACTAATAGGCAACATATGGAGTTCATAGGTGGGGGAGAAACAACGCATACATACTTGCAAAGCATATATTGTAAAGTCAAACAATGGATCCAGAGAAACAGGTCATACAATCAAATCAAGATGTGCATGTGTATGGGATATATGGTGGATGTATGAGGGTGGATATGTAGTGGATATATAATGGTGTATGGTGGAAACCAGATTCTTCTCTGCTCCTTGAATATATATATATATACATCTCTCTTTTTGGAACTTGGAATTTTTGAGAGAACTTGGGATTGCTTCTTCTTCTTTTTTTAAGAGAGGCGGGCATCTAAGTATCCATTGTTTTGATAGGACACTTGTCCATGTTTTACTCTCTTTATTATTATTATTTTATTTTTTTGACAACCCCAAGTCTCTTTCTATGATAACACTGTTGAGAGATGATAGCAAGGAAATCTTTGGAGCAGTTATAACTGGGGTAATGAGATATATGGATAGGTGGAGAACTAGGATATTTTTGGTTACTTACTCCCAAGGTAGGAGTAGAGCATTTTTTCTAGTGGATTTGAATGGCATATATGTGGATGCATACCTCTAGGGTAGAAGTAGCATATATGAGTGGAGTGTACGTGATCTTGATTTTAAAAGCATGACAAGTCTCTAAGGGTCAACAAAGCTTGACAAAACTCAATGCAAATACAAGTAGTAAATATGATAGTGAATGTTTTCCTAATCTACCAGGCATGTATATATGGCTGTGGTAGGAATTCAAGCTCTCGTCATACAGAGACTCATCATGTAATATTTTCAATTTTTCAAAAGATAAATTCTCCAGAACTCTAGTATTGCTAGGAACAAGATAAACAGTAGCTCCACTTTCTCATATCTTACCTGTCAACTACCTAGACTTAGTTCCAGCATTTGCAACCCACAAGTTTTAGGTTCAGAGCAAATCTTATGTCAAAATAGTTATATCTAAAACTCGGGAGAATTCAAGGTTGAAAACTAGGTAGTTGAAAGGAATTACGGCAGAGCAACTATTCATCATTTCCGTAGAGCTATTGCCAGAGTTCTTCTTTATTATTAGCAGCTTCTAAAAACAAACTAAACACACCAATTATTATTACTAAATAGAAAACTCTCTTAAGGATAAAGTAGACAATGCTAAATCCATAAATATAAAAAGTATCTAAATTGTAACTCTTAAGGATGAAGTGTGAACCTTCATGTGCTCACATATTTTTTTATTTGAATTAATTTATGCAACTAATAAAAGTGAATCTGAGAGGATAAGGATACTTACCTAGATACATGGGGGTGCTCTCCCCCAAGCTAGATTTTGACGTAATTTCTTTTGATGTGGCTGGCAGGTAGCAGAGGTGTATTCGTCGGAGTGACTGTTGAGTCAGCACTCTGACAGCAGGTAGGGTGACCTCTGTCTACTAGCCTTTTTTGATCCTTGAATTCTTGGAGCTCAAATAGAAAACAAAGCTTGTGGAACTGATTAAGTGTTAGCCATAAATCTCTAGCTTTGTCCTATCGAGCTTCCTCTAATAAATTTCATTTATTTAGCAGGATCATACACTTACTATTTTTATATTTTTATTATAAGACGAAAACATATTTATTTTATTTTTTTCTGCCACCACAGCGAATATACCTATGGGTTTTAAGCCACAAGTCTACTCACATGGGGCTTTGGGTTTTATGATGCCATGCAACAAACAAATATTTACAATGCTAATGCAGAAAAGTAAATATGATAAAAGAAAATGATTATGCAAATGATGGAAAAAGAAATCTAATGTAGAAAAGATAAATATAGATAACTTACCGATTTTACCTCCCGACGAGGGTTCAGTGTTTTGAGTCCTCTGAACAAGACTTCTTACCGTGTTCATTCTTTACGTGAATCATTTGATTCCAGGTGGAGACCTTAATAACTGCACCTCTTGATATGGTGTCACCCATGTTCTCCGTTTGCCCAACAGTTCAAAGTGAAGCGTTAAGTATGGAAGCTGGCAACATCTTGCTCAATGTGTATGTTCTCATAGATCCAGGTCCTTCACTTGGTTGAATTTGGGAGTTGGGAAACTCCTCCATGTTGCTCAAAATGTGTCCTGCTCATAGAGACAAGGCAGAGATCAAGTGCATGGGCCCTTTTGGTGGAAAACACCAACAGAACCAAAAGTCTATTCATTCTTCTCTAACCTTAAGCATAGTGAGCAAGATAAAGTTGATGGGTGATAAAAGTAGAAGATGAGCATGAGTATAGCGTTTAAAAACTTTTGTCAAATCAAATTGATCAACCTATGAAAGGATAATCTATCTGTGTATGTATCTTTCTTTATGACTATCATCTTCTAAAGATTGGTTGTGCAACATTTTAGCTCATATGGTTAAGACAGTGAGATCAAGAAAGTTGTACTACGAGCAAAGATTAAAGGAATAGACATGTTGAATTAATCAGGTTGGATTAATTAGATTTGTAACTCATACATGTTTGTCTCTTTATTTATGTGCATGCTAGAATCAAGGAGAAGCTTATAAAAGTGATAGTCACTTACCTTGAGATGTTACCTTTATTATTGAGGAGTGATGGTAAAATATCACATTATGGAAGCTTTCCTTTCTTAGTGGTTGTGCATCTTGTTCATGTTCTTTTGTCTCCTTGTTGCACTCCTTCACTGTCTTGAATTCCCATGATGTTCTTTGTCTTAAGGGGGCTTGGTGGAATTTTTCCCAACCTCTTCCATGGAGTGAGTGCTTTTGATTATATCTTGTTGTGGCACTCTTCTTCTTGTTCCATGGATCATCCCTCTATGATGAATGAGCTATGTCTTCCTTGTGTACGTTGTTAAACTTCATGTGTCTCTCTTTCTATTATCTCGAGTGTGAGTTTATCTCAGGGCTTCCCATTTTGATATTGAAAGTTTTTCCTACAGGGGTTAGTCCGACAAAATATGCCAATGTCTAAACAAGCAGTTTTCAATAACCAAACTAGACTCCATGTCTAATCAGATTAAGGAAGGCTATTTAACCTAAGCACCACGCTTAATTTAAAAGCCAATAGAAGCATGATCAGTACTTCCAAACTAACACTTACTAGGATAGACAAAGATAGCATGAAGGCATTAAAGAGATCTACTCATATGGAGAGAATGATTAATGTTTAACAAATTGAGCATGTCTTTAAAAGGTAGGGACAACCAAGATAGCAATATGGAAAAGGATGTTTTTATGTAAGTTACTCCCCCAAGCTTGAATTTTGCAAAAATTCAAGTTTGGATGAATTTAATTCAATGTTGCATGATGATTGGTTGGACATACCTTGTGCTTGTTTTCCCTTCAATCTTTTTGCTCCAATCCTGAAAAGGTTAGTGACAAGAATACCCGAAGGAATATTTTTACAATTATATTTCTATGCTCATTACACAAGGCATTATTGCAAACAAGTGGGAACTCATGTTATGATCTGGCAAGTGCTTATTTTAGGACACTAAGCTTGTCCTTGGGAAACCATCAAATTACTATTATGTTGGTGAAGTGGTTTCCCCTCCAACACCAACCTATGTGTACCTATATCAAGATCAACTCAACGAAATCTGCAATATTTATTATAGACATATGCATCGACAACCGCCCTTTTAAAGTTTTTATAAATAGAAAGGAAGAGGGGGTTGGAGATCTCGAATGTGGTGAGATTGTAGAGACCAACTGATTGGGGAGATGTTTTATATGAGCATGGAGTTAATGAAGTGGTTACGGGATAGATCCCATGCTCATTGATGTCATCTTCATCTCCAATCTGAATGTTCGGAATTGGATTGGTCTCATCTAGGTTCTCTTCCATAGATGGATGAATCTCATCTTCAAAGGGAGTTAAAGGCTCACCATTTGAAATTGAGCCAAGGTTGGAATCCATTAAGGCTTCTTCCTTTTCCATCCATTCTACACATTCGAACCATTGTCGTAGCATCTCTTGGTCATCCTTGTGGTCTTCATGACTCCTATGTTCTGGTTGTTTTGGTGAATTTCTAGGATCATCATGAGACTGGGAAAGAAGGGGATAGGAGGAATCTATGAGGTCAAGGATGGGTTTAGAGATGGGTTCATGATTTGTGGATATAGTAGGGGAGAAGATAGAATTTTCTATATGTCTTAGCTCTCCTTCTATGGCACCACTTGACATGCCATCCTTGACTTCTTCGTAGTAGAAACCAGGACACTCTTTAAGAGAACCCTTCTTGCAAGAATTTGAATTATCTCCGCTTGAAGGTCTCTTATGAAACCAGAAGTCTAAACCATTAGCATTTGGAAGATCCAAGGTTGGAATTTCTTCTTTCCTTGGAGAATTTTAGGGTATTGATGGTTTAGGATCGATAGCTAAATCTTGGAATTGGAATGGTTGTAATTTGGCTATCGAAACCTCCTCTTCTTGTCCAGGAACTGATTCCTTTTCTTTCTCAGGGATTGGCTTCTGAATGCTAGGGCAAGGAGTCTTTCCACTCATTAAATCAATCAAATTCCTTGCTTTACTAGCAGACAGGCAAAAGAAAGATCCTCCAGAGGCTGTATTAAGGGATTGCTTATCTTCCTTACTAAGGCCCATAAAAAAGTGTTGCAGAAGAATAGGTTCTGGAATACGAAGATTTGGGCCAGTGAGAGTAAGGTCAATAAAGCGATCCCATGATTCGTCGAGAGATTCTTCTTCTAGTTGTCTAAAAGTAATAATCTTATTCCGAAGATCAACCTCTTTGGTGATTGGAAAATATTTTCTAAGGAAATTATTGGATAGCACCTTCCAATCTCCTTAAACACTACCTATGTTGAGTTTGTACCAATGTTTAGCTCTTCCCATTAAGGAGTACGGAAAAAGCTTCCATTGAATGGTCTCATTGGACATACCTTCTATGCGAAGGAGGTCACAGACTCGTCCAAACTTTTCTAGGTATGTGTATGGGTTTTCTTCATCTTCTCCCGAGAAAGGTTGTTTTTGAACGAATTCGATGTATTTCGGGCTTATCTCAAAACTAGATGTCATGATAGGCTTTGAAGATTCTGGTAGTTTGAGGTGTGTGCCTGTGAGTCTATCATATTGATAGATAGGAATGTTATCCTCCATAATAGACAAGAGATCAAAAAATAGGTAAGAAGAAAGAATAGCAGAGATGAGGTGAAGAATAAAAGTAAAGGATAAAGATAAAGATATATATTTTTTTATTTTAGAAAATAAATGATTAAGCTAGTTCGTAATTAACTCAACAACCGTTTCCCCAGCAACGGCGCCAAAAAACTTGTTGGGTATTTTAGACGCACACAGAAGAATCCGCAAGCGCACGGATACCGTTGTAGCTTTCACCCGGGAAGGGTTTTAAATATCGAATCCACAGGGAAATGGGAGAATCAACTACGCTCTAACTTAACCAGGAAAGATAATTGGGTGAAAATAAAGTATATGGTAAGAACAAGGTAAGGTGAAAACAAGGTTAAAGGTAACAGAGAACAATCTAATGTAGGGGCGATAATAGGAGAATAGAGAGGATAACTGGGGCTTCTCTACTTCTGATCTCAAGGAGATATATCTATATCTGGGGACATACCATGTGAAAAGATACACCATAGAGGATGCTTAACCATAGGTATGCCAGTCCTATGAGTCAAACAAACGGGATGTGGGATACAAGGGTAACAACGGAACTGTCACTTCCGCGCTACACCCACGGGTCCGGAATGTAGGAGACATTCACAAGTAATCTAGGTCTAAGCACCACATTTACACCTATACTACTCTTCTAACCTATAGGGTCCTATAGATTAAAGTACTCGAAAGAGTTGCAAACTAGAAGCACAGTAATTACTCAATGAAATAAGAAGTAGATTACCAGAGTGATCTCAGGAGCAAGCTTGATTAGGGTTTGATCATGTCGAAGTACAACCGGAGGAGGCACCGACAGGCCGACATCTCTTCTAATCTTCCCTCGCTCTCCATCTCTCTACTATCTAGATCTATTCTAGTTTAGAGAAGAGAGAATGTCCATTGGAGGGACACCTAACCCTAGCTTTTGCTCTCTCTATGAATTATGATAATGGGGGTCTCCCTCAGGGGGTCAGGGGCCTTGCTTATATAGCCTCCTCAAATGAACGTGGGCCGTTGGATCAAACCGACCTATATGAAGGGTTTAGATTCATCCTCAAAGGCGGTGGAGTGCGATCCGTGAACTTGAGCCTGATTGGCTGCTAGCTTAGGGTGGGCGCCCTAACTCCGGGCCCGATCCATCTCCCGTTCGTTCTCGTGTCTTCTGGTACCTTCTAGAGTATAGAAAAGTGTGCGGTTGATAATTATCTCTATGTAAACTTGACATGTGGGCCTTTCTTTGGTATTTCCTGATAACCCCCTGCAAAAACAGGCATTCACCAAAACTTGTGGAATTTCATTAGTAAACCCCCTATATCTAGATGGCAATTGCATATGGATCCTTTTTGATGTTTAGTTGACGGTTAAAATTGGTACTTAAGGACCGTCAACAGACTTCTTGTTCCTCACAGGTCGCCTTTGATAGACTATCTTTTTCCTAGATGCTAGTTGCTTTTTCTGAAAAACATCAAATATAATAAAAATGCTGGCAAAAAAAATAATAGGATTGCAACATGGTTAACAACAGGATTGCAGCATGGTCAAAACACAGTTGCAAAAAAAAGGAAAAAATGAGAAAAAAACATACAAGAGGGGGTTGAGTTCTTGGGGGCGACCGTGTCTCGTCTTGAATATTGGCATCCTGTGCTTGCCTGGATACATCACCAATCTTGCTGGATGTGTTCTATACAATACAAATTGCAAACCAGAAGATAGAGTCAAGAATCCAAAAAAAAACCATATGAATGCTACATGTGTGTAAAAAAAATCCAAACATGTAACCAATAAGTGAAAAAGTGATAATCATGTAACCGGTCGGTTGGGTCATCAACAAACATGGATGTCAGCTCATTTATTATGGAATCCAACCCCTACACAGGACCGCGCAACAAAGGCGGTGCTAGGGTAGATCACAATAAAAATATATAAAAATTAGGATGACAAACGGAAAAAAGGAAATTTCATAATAAATACAACAAATAAAGAGAGAATTACTTGATATGCCTTTATCCTGGCCATCAACATTGGTATTAGACATTGACGACGTGGACACAGGTGACTAGGCGTCAACATTGTCGCTGCTAGACATGTCTTGATCACCTGATGTTTCGCGCCAATCCCCTGTAAAATGCACTGTACCAATTGCAACTAAAGAAAGTTTTTAGTTACAAACGTAAAATATATAACAAACTGCAAAAAAGAAAAAAAAATGTATAGGTTGGTTCCCTCCATTTTAAAAGAAGTATTGGAGGACTCCCAAGATTTCCACCTTCCCGATCATTTGTTTGACGCTCTACTCCTCCACCAGATTCTTCTTCATCATCTACCCAATCTTGGACGATAACTTCTTCGTCAAATCCTTCTCTGAATCCATCTCCATCAAATCCTTGATCAGCAAAGTCATCATGGGCGAATACGTCTGCCACCAATTGCAACACATATAGAAGATGGTGGTTGCACGAAAAAAGAAAAAAAATAGGATAACAAAAAAATGCAAAACATAAGTACCTGGTGGTGGTTCATAAGTTGGAATATCTCCTCTAGGATTTCCCCCAGTAGTTTCATCTCGTGAAGCATCTTCTTCGACACCTCCTGCTTCGTGTTGATCTTGATCAACAGATGATTTAGCTGCTGCTGCGTAAACAAAAAAAATGTGAAAGAATAGACACACTGATGATAATTGGATAGTAGTAATTGCAACACATATATAGTAGTAATTCCAACACACACACACACACACACATACAAACATATATATAAGTCAAAAATGTGAAGATTAAAACATTTGTTTGGTATATAAAAAAACAAAACTTGTATCTGACACCATAATTACAACACATATATAGGAGTAATTGCAACACATGTAAATAAGTAATTACAAAACAATGTGAAAAGAAAACATTTTGTTTTTGGTATGGACAAAAGGTACCTGGTGCTGCAGGTTTACTCTTTGTCCGCTTTCCCCTCCTACGCTCATTAGCAGCTTCCTTATAAGTACGAGAGTCATATAACAGCTTCTACATAGCGCTGAAACACTCCTGGTGACTTGTCCTCATGAGATCATTGGCCGCAGTAATGTACTTTGCAGCCTTGGTTGCATACCCTGGGCCATGGCCGTGCTATTATCAAAAGCCTTCAATATCTTAAGTGCCTCTGACTTCCTACTTCTTCCAACTACATTAGCAATGCTCTAGCCAAAAGCAGCTTCCAAACTCGGATATTGGTGTAAAACTGGAGGCTAAAAATCCATGAAAACATGACCACCAGGGGAATCATGTGTGCCAGCCGCGTCGGCTCATGTGCCAGCAGTATCAGGGCGAGGGGGGGCAGTGACAGATGGGGCGAAAGTAGGGAGGGGGTGTAACATGTACCGGCGATGCTTCTCAACTGCAAAAAGTTTTTTTTAAAAAAAAATTGATCATAAACGTAAAATCACACGCTGGGAAAGAGAAAAATAGAGAAAGGCAAACAAAAACAAAAAAAAAGAAAAAAAGAGAAAAAACCCTGATTAACAACAAACTTACCCTGAGGTTGCGATACTCGGTAACTTCGTTTGCGACGTCTCCCCTACGATCCAAATTTGAAATTGAATCGATTGTCTTAGTGTCCAGTATAGCACATCGGGGCAGGGAGAATGGGTGTACATCAAGCCCATGCTGCAAATGGTCCACGTATAGCATCTGCAAAGAAAAGTACAAAAAAAAGCACACAAAAAAAAGATAAATACAAAAAATATAGAAGACCAATTGCAACATGGTTAAAAAAAATCTTAGGTTCTAATATAGTTGGTTGCAAATTACAACAAGTGTTTGGCCTAGTTACAAAACGAATGCTGGATGAGTTGCAAAAGAAAAAAAAGGAAAAAGGTACAAAACAGAAAAAAAAGGACTTACTATCAGGAAAATGTCACAACCTGTCATAGGTGTTTGGACGCCCTTCACCGGAAAGTCCTTTCTATACAAACATGTAGATTTGCAAAGGTTATCCACAAGTGCTTTGCACCAGTTGATCTTGCCAATATCCTTCAAATTTTCAGTATTTATCACATCCTCGAGCCTAATGCAACTATCAGTGTTGGAGAAAAGTAAAGAATGGAATATAACCATAAAAAATGCACGAAGAGCCAAATCCCCCGTGATCGCCTTACTCTTCAGTCCATTCACAATATCTACGATCTTAATGCCGGTCTTTTTGTATGTGCTGGGACAGATTAGTTGCCCCAGCTCATTCCGCTTAATACGAGCTTCAGCATCAGATATGGAAGGTGGGTCACCACCAACTTTTGGTAGCTGGAACATGCACCAAACTGCATGCTCAGTGACTGGAATCTCTTTGCCACCACCAAGCTCTAACTTCATGGTTTCTGGGTTGAACCTCACCATAAGCCAAGTTAGAAACTTCCTATCCAAGCAGGTTGGTTTGAATTGCAATATTCCACCAAACCCAAGTGCATTTGCTTTGATGATTACATCAGCAGGGAGAGATTTGAGAAGCGCTTTGATTTTTGAAGGTGAGCATCGAAGTGCGGGAGGCTGCTTGCGGGGTCTCTTCTGACCAACTATAAGCGCTGCATCACCATCATCACCATCGGCGTCACCGCTGCCAGCCTCAACATCATGATCAGGGTCAAAATCTGGATCTTGGGCATGTGGTTCAGCATCCTCTTCCTCCTGTCCTTCATCTACCTGACTCTGAACGTCAGCTTGGCGGGGGGGTGAGGGCAACCTTAATCTCTTCTTCCTCTCAATCCGCCTATGCACATTATGTTGTTGCTGCCCCTGCAGAGCAACACGGGGCGAACGGTGGGGCATGCCACTGCCCTGAGCACTTGACTCGTTCCCTTCCGTGTTCATTGAAACAACTGTAAAATTTTGAGGGGGAGGGAATAGTCAACCAATTGCATCTATAAAAAACACATGAAAACTGTACATGTTATTAATACTGCAGAAAATTATAACTAAAGATTATTGCAAGTAATTGCAAACTGGAACAACAAAAACACCTAAAACAACACTATAAAAATACGTCGTGTGCATCATTTTACTTCATCATCACAGATATCCAACGTGACCAAAAATCAGATTCAAACCAATACAAAAAAAAGCCAACATGGCGTACTAACTGACACAAAAAAAGCAAACTCACTTACTTCTTCATCGCAGATATGCACATGACCAATTGCAAACTAGAACAGCTATCCGGTTACAACAAAAAAGTAATAAACTAATGCACAAAAAATCAACTAGGAAATATAAATCAGGGGTACGGATATGCACATGACCAATTGCAAACTGGAACAGCTATTCGGTTACAACAAAAAGTAATAAACTATTGCACAAAAAATCAACTAGGAGATAAAAAAATCAGGGGTAATAACTATAGTTGCATTACAGATTCATCTACAAAATAAACACATATAGCATCGAAAAAAACAAAAAAAAACACATCCAATCGATGGGGTTAGGGTTTGAAAATAAAACTTACATTGAAAATGCGAGGAAGCTAAAAGCCCGGCGACTCAAAAAAATGGAGATCACTCCAACGCGGCGGAGCTCCAAACCCTAAGTCGGAGAGGATGGGTCCGGGCGAAATCGTGGAGTCCGCCGGGCCGAATCAAGTCGGAATAGAATCGCTCCTGTAGCGGGGATCGCGAGCGGCGCAGTGACAACCGCGTGGGCGAGCGCTGTGGTACGGCGGAGCAGCGGCTCCTGCGCGCGGAATGGGGTTGGTGGAGTGGGGTTTTCGCGGCGGAGCAAGCGTCCGCGAAAAACGACGAACCACGCGGAGCAAATGGGCGTGTGGGAGCGGGTGTGGGGGATGCGAGATGAAGCGCAGACGGTTCCCGCGGCGGAGCAAGATGGTCGCCGCCGGCGCACTCGCAGTGGTTTCCTCTCCGGCTCAGCGGCGCAAACGGTGGAAGGAGCGGGTGTGGGCGGCGAAAACGGTGGAACGACGGTCGGGAGGGCGCGCGGGTCCTACACATAGAAGCCGAACGGTCGGGTTGCGTGCGGTTCGGAAGCGTGCGCGTCGGTCGGATGCGTGCGGTCCGGTCGGCCCAGAAGAGTTTGGGTCTGGGTGCATTCCATAAAGAGAATGCACTCAGGTGTATAATATACATACAGTATATATATATATATGATGTTTTAATAAGCTAGCATCGTGTTTCTGATGACAGTGCAACTTTTGTACTTGGTTTTTCATGCACCGCCTTCCTAATTTTATTGAAAAAGCACCGCCTTCCTAACTTTTGTACTTGCTTTTTCATGCACCGCCTGTACAGCAGCAGGCCAGCTTCCTGTGCCTGATTAATGGAACAAGTTAGGGTCAAGGTACATGTTCTTCACTGCCAACTTCGTCGAATCCATCCATTCTTTCGTACAAAAAAAAAGTATGACACGTGCGTGATTAAACGGATAGCCCACATGCACGGATAACCAAATTTGAGGATGAGTTTAAAAGCTCTACTTACCAAAAACTGGAACCTTCGCAATGCGGCCGTACGATATGCAATGTGCCGCGCATTTGTCCTCTCATCTATCCATCCTCTCGAACTATGGAAACAGAACCATCGAGAACACCATCCGCAACGAGCCCGACGAACTAGACACTGAAACAAATCCTAAGCAGCCGTGTCACCCGCGCCGTCTACTGTGCCCGCCTGCTCAGCGCTCCTCTCGTCCCCCTTGGTCGCCTCCCCGGCCTTCCTCATCGGCCGCCAGCACAAGAAAAATTGACTCACATAGGAGTAATGCATATCCTTTGTCTGCTTCATCGAAAGTGTAATTTAGCGGCTTCAATAAAATTATTCACATACGAGTATTATATATAAGAGACATTAAGCCTTCATTTCGTTTATAATACATGACCAGTCCATATGTGGTCTTTAAAGAAAATGTATGTATAATCACATAACGATACTATTGACATATAACTGGGGAAGCAATTTACTAAAATTTGGGGATAAATATTAATCTATCTAGACCTCTTGATCTACATATAAAAACTTCTACACTCATGGAAAACGATAAATATGGACAAAGTAATAACTATGTACAAACAGATTGTTGTGAGGCAAGGAAGTTGGGAAAAATAGGTCTAAATTTAAGAAGATTGAAAAATTATCGACCATACCTCCTTAGATGAGAACAAAAATTAGTGAAAGAAATGTAAAGGTAAACTTTGAAAAGACTTTAGGGACATATATAAACTTACCTCTTGTTGTCAAAAAAAAGACTTACCTCTCAAACCCAACTCCTTCAAAGATTCAATTGGCAAAACCTCCCCCTCTATTTTCGTAATTTCTCACCTCCAAATGAACTCAACCATGGCATGAACTACAGTCACGACAAGGAATAGGTTGCCTAAGTGAACCACCTTGTTAATAATGTCTAGACACGGTTTTCTTGACAACACCGCTTTTGATAATATGGTTTTTGTAGTAGCGGTTCGGATAAGACGACCGCCCTAAAAGTCCTACTTTCAAAGGTGGTTTATGAAACCGTCACTAAAGATGGAGACATCTCTTGGGATGCTTTGCTTAACAAAACTGCTACAGAAAATAGATTTTCGGAAACGGTTTTTATGCTTAATGAAACCATTCCAGAAAATAGTTTTTTGGAAGCGGTTTGTAAGCTATCATGACTATAGCTACAGAAGGTTGACATTGAAGGAGGTGATGGGGAGAAGACTTTAGAAGAAGCGGAGAAGACATTTATTTCTTGGCGCAAGCGCTATATCATTATTCCTGGGGCATCACCTCCTATTCTACCGCCGCCGCCTCCTCCTCCTCATCCTAGGTGTGAATTATACCTAGCTCTTTTTCACTAACTTTGTATTGGCTTAAATAGCGATAGTTTATTCACACTCGTTGTTTTCACTACAGGACCTCACCCAGAGACCTAAGTCACCATTCATCACCTACTGGTCATAGTGTTGCAAGGGATGATGATGGTGGAATGCACGACACGGCTTCCTCCCTAGAACCTCCAAGGCGGTCTCCAACTCCGAAACCGGTCCCATCGCCTCCACGAGGTTCTCCAACGCCGACACCGGCCTCATCACCTCCACGACGGTCTCCAACGCCTGCACCGGCCCCATCGCCTCCACGACGGTCTCCAATGCCTACACCGGGTGCCCCATCGTCAAAGAAGAGGCCCGCCACAAAAGCACCGGCCGCCCCATCGTCAAAAAAGAGGCAAGCTACAAGGAAAGTTAAGATTCCTCAAAAACTTCCGTATGAGAAGACTGACGAAGAACTAGATGCTTCAATAAAGGCCGATGTGCAAGCACAATTCTAGAAAATGAGATACGACCGTAAAGCAAAGAAAGAAGCTAAAAAGCCGTTCTTCTTACATCAATCAGCTCTAAGGCAAGCGGTGGATGCTCATAAGCGAAAGCTACGTGATGCTCAGAAGAGTTCTCCACTATCGGACTATGACCGCACTCTCCAAAAGGCAATTAACGAAGAGAGAAGAGCACGGAAGGGTGTCCCACAGCTCGGGGAACAATCGAACCAATCAGTGCCCCCGCTAGTTGTTGGGAATCAATATGGTTCAAACATGAGCGTGCCATCAGACTACAGTGGCCCCAGGGTCAATTATGATGGTATGGGAGAGTTCTTGTCAAGAGCTGGTCTTACCGTGAGTCAATTTCTAGGAAATGCACTCATCGCAAATGCCACTGTAGTCGATGAGTGGAAGAGAACTTATGTACGTGACAGAAGTCTGTACAACCCATCGGCCCTCAGGGAACTTGGTACGTAAATGCGCTCGTTAAACTCGTGGTACATGGATACATGTAAGAAAAGCACAGATGATTGGATTTGCGTCAGAATTACAGATGAACATTACTTCCGGGGCGATGACGTTATATTTGTTCCATTTAGTGTGCTCCACCAACTATGCCATATGGACGCTCTAGACAAATCTCTCATCAGCTCCTACTGTCTGTAAGTGATCGTTTCTTTTAGTAATCTGACTATAGCATATGTATATATATAGTAACTAACTATCCTCAAACATATATGTGCAGATTCTTGATGTTATTGCTCAAACAGAAGGGAGACACGGATATTGGTTTCAATGATCTATCAATTGTATTCTCGGATCCAAACACTCCCCGCGATCAATGGATACCTCAAACGCAGAGGAATCTTTGGAGGTTTTTGGTGAACCAAAAGACTAGAAAATATATACTCTTACCCTACAACTTTGGGTGAGTGTTGTTATCGTTTGCACAATTAATCTCACTTCAATTCAGCATAAAGATATATATATATATATATGTTGACTCTATAAACAAATGCAGTTTTCACTGGATACTCATAGTCTTCGATATGACTAGAAGTCAATTGGTAATATATGACTCATTGAGAAAACCACTGGGAGATTACCAAGACATGATAGACATTATCAAGGGGTAACTTTGATCTTTAAATATGCCTGCATGCTCTTTAACTACACTACAATAGTTAATTAATTAATGATCCAATTATTGAACAGGGTTTGGGCTTGGTTTGTTGACAAACACCGTCCGGATCTGGAAGCGCCACTAAAGGGTCCCGTCCTGCTACAGTGGGTTCTAAGGCAGCCACCCGGCAACAATCTGTGTGGATACTATGTTTGCGAATTCCTCACGGTGTATGCAAGACAAACTATTAATGAGACACTAAAAGTATGTCATATGTATATAATACATCCATTTTATTTAGTTGTTACTATTAACTAAATCTTATGTATATTAACACTTGTTTCTTTATAATGCAAATTGAAGTCTCTATGGTTGAAGAACCAAGTGTTGCAAGATGTCCGCCTCAGAGGAATTCAAGAGACCATTGCTGGATTTTTTCTTCAAAAAGTGCTCAAACCTAAAGGCGAGTACTATTTCAACCTGACCAAACAACTGAAGCCAAATCAAGACGAATATCTATATAATATTTAAGTGGTGAGAGCGGTTGTGTCCTAAGTCGAATATGAATGGATAATGATATGTGCATATATATATTATACTTATGTATATATAACTCCATAATATATTTTATATATAGAGTTTCATAGTTTATTTGTGTTTAATGCTTGAAACTAACTTATAAGTGCATGAATACATGTATTAGTAGCGAATACATGTATTAGAAGCGAAGAATACACACATTTGAATACCTAATCTAATTGGAAAACCAAAATAAGAAATACCAAAACCAGAAAAAAAAATGGACCTTTAGCCCCGGTTGGTAATACCAACCGGGACTAAAGGGCGCTGCCCCCGTGGGTCGCCTGCGCCACCTGGCGCACCCTTTAGTCCCAGTTGGTATTACCAACCGGGGCTAAAGGTCAGGCTTTAGTCCCGGGCCTCTGAACCAGGACTAAAGGTGGGACATCTAGCCTCGAATCCTTAGTCTCGGTTCAGAATGTAACACCCACAAATTGAAATACTTTTAAAATAATAGAAAATGATTTAATTATGGAATTATGTGAGCATTACAATTAGTGGAATAATAAAATTTCTAGAAATAAAATTAATTCTAGTTCAGTAACCTGAATGTGCATTCATGCAGTTGCATAATTTTGTTGTGGTGTTTGAGTTTGCAAAACCAACTTTCAAATGAATTCAAATTGATTTGAAAATGAATTGGGAAAAAGAAATAAAAAGGAAAAAGGAAAAACATTTTCCTCCCTCTCTCCTCAGCCCAGCACGGCCTCGGCCCACTCCTTCCCTCTCTTCTCCCGGCGAGGCCCAGTTCTTTCAGGCCGAAGCCCAACCAACAGGCCGGCCCAACCGGCCACTCCTTCACCCTCTCTTCCTCTGACTCGCTGACAGCCGGGGTCCACAGGTCGACGCCGATCTCCCTCTCTCTTCTCTCCCTCTCACTCACTGACTGGATGGCCCCGCGCATCAGATCCTTCTCCTCCCTCCCCTCTGCAACAAGCGACGCCGAGCGCCGTAACCGCTGTGACGCGCATGCCGCTCTGCTCGTCCGTGTACGTGCGCAGACGCGTGGAGAGCGGGAACCGTCCGCCCGTTCCTCATCCTCTCTCTCACTGCTGCTTTGCTTTGGGTCGCAGAACACTCAACGCCGTGGACGCGGAGCTCTCGGACGCCGACGCACGCCGACCGCCATTCCTCACCGTCAAGTCACCCTGCGCCGCCTCCGCTCTTCTCGAAGTCTCGGTGAGCTTCGCCGTCAACCCCTTTTCCTCCCTGAGCCCTCAATTTGACGGATGGTAGACTCTAGGGCCTCACCCGCAAACAATCTTGTGCCGCCGTCAATGGCGCCGCCGCGGGCAACACACACCGGTCGCATTCCACCGCGTCCGAGTACCTCACTAGCACCGCGCAGGCACAACCGCACGTCTTTATGTCCTCAATTTGGTCTCTAACGCACTGAAACGCTTCGGCCGCGTACACCGATCCATGTCGATCATGGCACCGCCGCAGACGGCCCTGTTCCGGCAGACCGCCACCCCTTTTTAGCCCCCTGTTGCGTTCGCACAAGCACAGCGGCCCTCCCGGTGTTTTCGGTTGAAGCCGAGACGGTCGGGAGTGTCCTCCCCGCGTTCGCCGGCGAGTCCGCGCCGCTGGAATCCATGGCGCCGCCGTTGTTCGCCTCTCTGGGTTCATCCGAGCACACTAGAGTGTTCGCCTCGCCGTGCGCACCCTTTCCCTACCCTTGGATGGTGAAATCATGGCCGGGAACGTCGTTCCGACGGTTCGCCGGCGAGCTTGGTCCTCTGTGACCATGGCGCCGCCGCGCCGTCCTCTGCTCCGGCCGAACCCTTCCCTCTTTCTCCCTCCGATCTATTCTGAGCCGCCCGTTGTTTGATCTGCGGCCAGGATTAGATTCCCCGAAGGGGTATGAACCCCGGTCCACGGTGGACCGATGGACCACAGCCGCGCTCGGGTGCATGCACTGTGCCCGTGGACCGCCCTATCCCGAGCCGCCACGTGGCAGACCCGTCAGCCCCGCGCCTCTGCCCTGGCGCACTTCTGAAATTACGTTTTCTCTACTCAGAAAACGTAAACCCTCTCGGTTTATTCCAAAAATAGAAAAATGCTATTTACAGTTTTGCCACTGCCTTATTTGGTTTATAAAATCTTTATTTTAACTCCGATTTGGACGATTCGAGTTGCGTTAGGTTCGTAATGAAATTCTCTACATGTTAAACCAACTGTTGTTCATGTTTGAATTATTTAAATTCAATGATAATTCAAATACTAAAAATGCTCCTAGAGAACCAGTTAAATTCATATCTTTTGCGTTTTAAATCCGATTTTCGTGAAATTCGTGTTGAAATGATCGTAGTAATGCGTAGTGTCTTTTTATAAACCTTTTTAACTCTGTTTATTGTTATTGGTGTACTGTTCTAATATTAGTCTTGTTTGCTTTATATGTATGCAATTGGAATGCGTGATGTTGCAATGTCGTGATCGAGTTCAGGCAGTGAGGAGTTTGTTGGTGATCAAGAGTTCTTTGATCAGGAGTGTTTTGACCAGCAGGACTTTGAGAACCAAGGCAAGTATAGCATGGGACCTACCTTGTTATCCTATTCACCATAATTATCATTTCATGTGCATGTGTTTAATTGAATACCCGTAGTACGTTTCCATAGAATTGAAATCCCTTACCTTGTTTCCAATGGGGTATGCATATGGGTAGATGGCTAGTGCTATATAAATGAATACTTGATCCCTGCCAAATGTTATAAAGCTTTGAATGAATTGGTGATCCTGTTATGGCAATTGGAACATAACTCTTTTAATAACTCACTGTTGGCAAAAGCTGGGACTGACAGTGCTACCGTGGGAGCTACATGGCTCTGGCTTTAACTTAGTAGTAGGCTCTTTTCTAGCTCGTTAGCGGTTACCCGAAAGGGCGCATTAGGCTCTTGCTGAGCTGGTTATAGTGCGGCCTCTGTCCGAGTTTGAGCGTAGGCTGCGGGTCTTTATGCTACTCGGAAGGGGAGCCCTATCGCCCCTTGCCAATCCTAGCGGCCCTAATCTTGTTAGACGAGATACTATGAAAGGTTTCATAGTGAACCCCGCCCACTCACCTTGGCAGTGTTATGGGAGTAATTAACCCAGGCATTCGGGGCATCACGACTCACGGGTAAAGATGCACAACCTCTGCAGAGTGTTAAAACTGATATATCAGCCGTGCTCACGGTCACGAGCGGCCCGGAAAATCGACGGATTAATTAATTAACTTGACCAACACTTATGTTCCTGTTGCCACCACTTTAATGATGATGGTTATGATTCTTTAAACTTTGGCAGTGGTATAAGTGGGATCATTTGGGGCTTAAGCATAACCTGATGATACTTGTTAATAAAACTTTGACCAACTAAAAGTGATGAATGCAGTAAGCCAGTGTCAGCCTTTTGAGCTTCATAACCCCATGTTATACTGCTGAGTACGAGTCCCTGTGAGATGGAGCCTCAAGAGCTAGTGTATCTTCCTTTGTTCTATTTATTCTTGTAATGGATATATGTTCGATATGTACTAAACTCTGTGATGGTACTTTGTAATTTGTGAACTTATGTGTGGATTATTCCTGGGCACACATAATGTTATGCATCCTATTTTGTCCTTGAAATTTGGGTGTGACAAATTGGTATCAAAGCTTGAGTTGACTGTAGGACGCAAGCCTAGGTAGCAATTGTCGTTTTAGGATCCTTTGCTTCTATATTTTACTGCTTTCCATCTTGCTCTTGTTATTTACAAAATTTATATGCTTCTATGTCTTTATTCTATTATTTAAAATGTTGTTCTAATTGAGTTTAAACCAAATTATTTAGATGCCGCCTGTCAGGAGGTCCCGCCGTTTGAGCACCAGCAGCTACTTGGCTCAGTTCACTTCCCAGACTTCTCAGCCAGTGGTGGACATCTCAGATGATGAGATGGTGACTGAGTTTGAGGAGGACCCGGAGGAGGAGCACGTGTTGGTGGAGGACGTCAACACGGAGGACGAGCAGGAGTGGATGGACGTCAACCTTGCAGCACCAGCTCCACCCCCAGCTCCTACACCAGTTTCTTCACCAGCTCCCGTACCAGCTGCTACACCGTTGCCTCTGCCTTCACCGACTCCCGCACCACTCCTCTCACCAGCACCAGCACCTGCTCTGGCGACACCACCAGAGGATGAGCAGCCTGGATGGTCTGAGGAGCAGTATTACAAGTACCCTTCTCCAGCGGTGCACTTCCACAACCTGCTGTTGAAGGTGTTGGAGGAGTACTACCCTGAGATGGATAGTTCTGTGAAGTATCTAGTTTCTGAGTTCTCTCACCCTCAGGAAGCTAGTTACTGGAAGGCTCAGGTGGTAGTCTCTGTTTGGAATGAGGCTCATGAGAGCCAGAAGGTGGAGACTGTCCATGGTCACGTAGCCAGGAGGGCCCTTGACAGGGACGGCATGGAGAATGCTACGGAGAACGCCTACA
The DNA here is from genome assembly GCA_022036555.1 of Microstegium vimineum. Taxonomy (NCBI): domain Eukaryota; kingdom Viridiplantae; phylum Streptophyta; class Magnoliopsida; order Poales; family Poaceae; genus Microstegium; species Microstegium vimineum. Next base: position 43,398,451 of record CM039127.1, on the reverse strand, counting down.
TCTACTACCATGGGAGGCGTTACATAGCCATGCAGGATGATGCTTACAGGTTCCTGCCTCGATATGACACCAGGTTCAACACTTGGTCGATTCAGAACCCTCTTGACCCTAGCTCTACCCTGGACACCACAGTCAGGCACCTCAATGAGCTCCAAGGGGTCAATGAGAGGTTGCAGGAGGAGTTGCATGGCGAGCAGCAGTCAGTGGCTCATTTCCAGAAGATGGTGGATGATCTGAGGGCCCAGCTGAACATGACCCCAATGTATGAGAAGAAGCCACCCAACCATATCATGACTGATGAAGCTCCTTAGATGTTGAAGCTTTCCTTTTTTGTAATAAGCGTAGTAGTGCGAGTCTGTTTTAGTTTGGTGATGTATGAACTTGATGTCTTAATGCTTATATTTATGAACTTTTTTGATTTGGTTCTTTGGATGATTGTTAGTGTGAGAAATTGTGGGCCTGTCCACAAGTCTCACAAGTTTAAACATTAGGTTAATGTTTGTTAATATAGCAGTGGGTTGATCTTATCTCTTCTCCTGTGCTGTTTTTCTGGAGTAGTCTCTGTTCTTGGCTTTATATCTCTAAATCAGTAAAGTCAATGTTGATGAAACCCTCACATCAGAAAGTAGACTTCTGTACCTTTCCAACGCCGCCAGAACCAACCTCATATCTGTTCTAAGCTAAGAGTTTTTGCTGTTGCAAGTCAGTCATACTGCGCAGTCTATGAACCTGAACAGATCTGGTTATTTCGAGTTTTCGACAAACAAATATACAGAATCTGAAAATCTTATGGACACGAAAGTTGTAGAGGACTTTCTGATCTTTCCAGTCATATAAGCAGAATTTCTGTTTGAGTTCCAAAACATGAGATATGAACTTTTTACTACACTGCTATTGTAAGATCATGCCCAGAAAATTTCAGTTTGACATAGACATGTGATATGCATTAAAAAGTCACTAAACCCTACATCTTTGCTGAAAAACAGATGGACGGCAGAGGTGCTAGAGTTCGTGGTCGTGGACGTGGCCGTGGACGTGGAGTTCCTGTCAACCCGCCACCACCACCGCCAACACCACCGCCTATTGTACCTGCTGTATCGGTGGAACAACTGATGGGAATGCAGGCACAGTTGATGCAAGCTATGATGCATCGCCTGGACAATGAACCTGTTGGAGTTCTACCTCCAGTCCAAGTGAGGGACAAGAGAGGAGAGTTCATGAAGGGACGACCTCCCGTTTTCACCCACGCATCCGACCCTTTGGATGCAGATGACTGGCTCCGTGCTGTGGAGAAACAACTGAACATAGCACAATGCAATGACACTGAAAAGGTGTTGTATGCCTCTGGACAGCTACAAGGAGCAACCCAAGATTGGTGGGAGTCCTTCCAATATGGACGCCCTGATGATGCTCCTGAGGTCAGTTGGTAGGAATTCAGAGAGGAATTCAGATCATACCATATTCCTGAAGGTATGATGGAGTTGAAGCAAGAGGAGTTCAGATCCCTCAAGCAAGGCTCTATGACAGTGGCTGAGTACCGTGACAAGTTCGCTCAATTGTCACGTTATGCTCCACATGAAGTGGCAAGGGATTGTGACAAGCAGCGCAAATTCCTGAAGGGACTCTATGATGGACTTCAGCTCCAGCTCATGTTCAATGAGTACCCCAACTATCAGACTTTGGTGAATTGCGCTATTGTGATTGACAATAAGCACCGAGAAATGGAAACAAAGAAGAGGAAGCTACAGGGTCAGGGTTCAAGCAGCAACACTCGCCCTCGACCCTACCCGCGGCAGAGTTTCCAGCAGAGAAGCCAAGGGCAGTCCAACCAGTGGAACAGAGGTCAGTTTCCTCAGCAAAATCAGTTCCAGCAACGCCCTCAAGGTCAGCAGCAGTACGGAGGCCAGCACCCACCTCAGCAGGTCTCTAATCAAGTTCAGCGCCAGGGGAATCCAAATGCTCTGGCAGTGAAGAACAACAACCCCAACAACAATAACAACAACAAGTGTTTTCGTTGTGGGAAAGAAGGGCATATGTCTTACAATTGCCCTGAGAAGCAGAACCAGCAGGCACCCCAGAATCAGAACAACCAACAGAAAGGGAGGTACCAACCACCTCCAAACACTGGAAGAGTGAACCATGTATCTGCTGAAACCACTCAGGAGGCACCTGAGGTTATGATGGGTACGTTTAATGTCAACTCATTTCCCGCTACCGTACTCTTTGATTCTGGTGCTTCGCATTCTTTCATATCTGAAGCTTTTGTTAGAATGCATAGTATATATTTGCGTGCAATGAAAAATCGTATGCAAGTAAATTCACCGGGGGTAGCATACCAGCTTCTGTTTGGAGTCCTTCCACTAGACTTACCCTAGGGGGGTAGACTTTGAGGTGAGTCCAGTTGTGATACCCACAGCTGGAATAGATCTGATTGTGGGAATGGACTGGATGAAACAACATCGAGCTATGATTCAGTGCCAAGAGAGATGTGTTGTTGTGACATCACCCAATGGGGATAAGATGCGTGTTGAAGTAGAAATGCAAGCAACACCAAAAACCACTCTGAACCAGTTATCTGGAGATGCCTTTGATGAGGAACAGGTGGTGGAGGAATTTCCTGATGTGCTCCCTGAAGAATTACCAGGTATACCACCTGATCGTGATGTTGAGTTTCTTATTGAACTTCTACCTGGTACTGCTCCCATAGCTAAAAGACCATATAGAATGGGGTAAAAGAATTAGAAGAACTTAAGAAACAAATTAGTGAATTACAAGAAAAGGGTTTTATTCGCCCTAGTTCTTCACCTTGGGGAGCACCAGTTATATTTGTGGATAAGAAGGATGGTACTAGGAGAATGTGTGTGGACTACCGTTCTCTTAATGAAGTTACCATTAAGAATAAATATCCCTTACCCAGAATAGATGACTTGTTTGATCAGTTGAAAGGTGCATGTGTGTTCTCTAAAATAGATCTCTGTTCTGGATATCACCAATTAAAAATCCGAGCGGCAGACATACCTAAGACAGCCTTTACCACAAGATATGGGCTATATGAGTATACAGTCATGTCTTTTGGGTTGACTAATGCACCTGCATACTTTATGTACATGATGAACAAGGTGTTCATGGAGTTTTTGGACAAGTTTGTGGTAGTGTTCATAGATGACATTCTAGTCTTCTCTAAAACTAAAGAGGAGCATGCTGAACATCTGAGGATGGTTTTGCAAAAGCTCAGAGAAAATCAGTTGTATGCCAAGAGAAGTAAATGTGAGTTTTGGTTAAGAGAAATGTCTTTCTTGGGTCACGTGGTCTCTAATGGAGGTATAGCAGTAGACCCAAGTAAGGTACGAGATGTCCTAAACTGGAACCCTCCAACCAATGTAACCGAAATCCATAGTTTCCTGGGTTTAGCAGGATACTATAGGAGGTTCATAGAAGGGTTTTCAAAGCTAGCAAAACCAATGACAACTCTGCTAGAGAAAAGTGCCAAGTTTGTGTGGTCTGATAAATGTCAAACAAACTTTGAAGAGTTGAAGAAAAGGTTGACCACAACCCCAGTACTGACTTTACCAGATCTAAACAAGAGTTTCTCGATCTACTGTGATGCCTCTCGTCTGGGTCTTGGATGTGTGCTTATGCAAGAAGGAAAAGTTGTGGCATATGCATCCAGGCAATTGAGGAAGCATGAGCTGAATTACCCTACTCATGACTTGGAATTGGCAGCAGTGGTACATGCTCTAAAGATATGGAGACATTATCTAATAGGGCATAAGTGTGATATCTATACAAATCATAAGAGTTTGAAATATATTTTCACTCAGTCAGATCTAAATCTGAGACAGCGTCGTTGGCTCGAGCTGATCAAATATTATGAGTTGGAAGTACATTATCATCCAGGTAAGGCCAATGTAGTGGCCGATGCACTAAGCAGGAAGAGTTATGCCAATGCTTTAAGAATGAAGCTTATGCCTGCTGAATTGTGTGCTGATATGGAATCTCTTAATTTGGGATTTACCATTAATACCATGGAGATAACCATAGAACCCACCCTGGAACAAGAGATACGCAAGGGTCAGTTGGAAGATCCGAGACTGAAAGAAATTGCGGAGAATATAGTGCTAGGAAAAGCACCAGGTTTCAGGATGGATGATGATGGAACTTTGTGGTTTGGAAAGAGAATATGTGTTCCCGAAGTAAAGTCTATCCGTGATTCCTTACTTCGAGAAGCACATGATTCGTCTTACTCTATACATCCTGGAAGTACTAAGATGTACCTAGACCTAAAAGAAAAGTATTGGTGGTATGGATTAAAAAGGGATGTAGCAGAATATGTGGCCTTGTGTGACACATGTAAAAGAGTAAAGGCAGAACACCAAAGACCTGCCGGTTTACTCCAGCCAATGAAAATACCTGAGTGGAAATGGGAAGAAGTAGGAATGGACTTTATCGTCGGATTACCACGTACACAGAGAGGATATGACTCGATCTGGGTAATCGTGGACCGCTTGACTAAAGTTGCTCACTTCTTACCAGTGAAGACTAATTACTCAGGCGCAAGACTAGCAGAACTATATATGGAAAGGATAGTATGTTTACATGGAGTTCCTAAGAAGATTGTATCTGACAGAGGTACTCAATTCACATCACAGTTCTTGCAGAAGTTACATGAATCTTTGGGAACAAAATTGACTTTCAGTACAGCATATCATCCACAGACTGATGGTCAAACAGAAAGGACAAATCAAATTCTGGAAGACATGTTGAGAGCATGTGCTCTACAACATGGTGCCAGTTGGGATAAGAGTTTGCCCTATGCTGAGTTTTCTTACAACAACAGCTATCAGAACAGTCTGAAAATGGCACCAAATGAGGCTCTGTATGGACGTAAGTGCAGAACTCCTTTGTTCTGGAACCAAACCGGAGAAACTCAGGTGTTTGGACCAGATGTTCTTCGAGATGCAGAAGAACAAGTAAGAAAAATAAGAAATAACTTAAGAGTTGCACAATCCCGTCAAAAGAGTTACGCAGACACCCGCAGAAGAGGTCTGTCATTCGAGATTGGGGATTATGTGTATCTGAAAGTGTCTCCAATGAGAAGTATAAAGAGGTTCAATATGAAAGGAAAGCTAGCTCCTAGGTATGTTGGACCTTTCAAAATTCTCGTGAGATGTGGAGAGGTAGCTTATCAGTTAGAGTTACCTGAGAATTTGTCAGGAGTACATGATGTATTCCACGTATCTCAGTTGAAGAAGTGCTTAAGGGTACCTAAGGAACAGATCCCTCTAGAAGAGCTTACCATAAAGGAAGATCTCACATATGAAGAGTATCCAGCAAGAATCTTGGAAACGGCAGAAAGGTTTACGAGGAGCCGTGTTATAAAGATGTGCAAGGTTCAGTGGAATAGGTACACGGAAGACGAAGCTACGTGGGAAAGAGAAGAAGACTTGAGAAAGTCTTATCCTCAGCTGTTTGAGTAAGTCCGTCTGAATCTTGAGGACGAGATTCCTTTTAAGGGGGGTAGAATTGTAACACCCACAAATTGAAATACTTTTAAAATAATAGAAAATGATTTAATTATGGAATTATGTGAGCATTACAATTAGTGGAATAATAAAATTTCTAGAAATAAAATTAATTCTAGTTTAGTAACCTGAATGTGCATTCATGCAGTTGCATAATTTTGTTGTGGTGTTTGAGTTTGCAAAACCAGCTTTCAAATGAATTCAAATTGATTTGAAAATGAATTGGGAAAAAGAAATAAAAAGGAAAAACATTTTCCTCTCTCTCTCCTCAGCCCAGCACGGCCTTGGCCCACTTCTTCCCTCTCTTCTCCCGGCGAGGCCCAGTTCTTTCAGGCCGAAGCCCAACCAACAGGCCGGCCCAACCGGCCACTCCTTCACCCTCTCTTCCTCTGACTCGCTGACAGCCGGGGTCCACAGGTCGACGCCGATCTCCCTCTCTCTTCTCTCCCTCTCACTCACTGACTGGATGGCCCCGCGCATCAGATCCTTCTCCTCCCTCCCCTCTGCAACACGCGACGCCGAGCGCCGTAACCGCTGTGACGCGCATGCCGCTCGGCTCGTCCGTGTACGTGCGCAGACGCGTGGAGAGCGGGAACCGTCCGCCCGTTCCTCATCCTCTCTCTCGCTGCTGCTTGGCCCCACCGGTCAGTACCGTCATCTCCCCTCCGCCGATTTCGGACGAGCGCGAGCACACGCGCACGAACGCGCCGCGATCGGGAACCGTCGCACGTTCTGCGCCGCTCCCACCCCCGCATCTCGCCCTCGATTCCGCCCCAGTAACCGCACGCTTCCTCTCTCGCTATAAAGCGGAACGCCACGCGGCTGCTCTCCTCTTTTCCATCTGCTATCCGCACCCTCCTCGCCGCCGCCGCCGCTGTGTCGTCGAGGAGTCCCACCGGAGCTCGAACCGCCTCGGTGAGTCCCGTTCCACGCCCGCGGTTGCTCCACGAACCTCTGAAGCCTTATCTCTCTCTCTGTGTGTGCTTTGCTTTGGGTCGCAGAACACTCGACGCCGTGGACGCGGAGCTCTCGGACGCCGACGCACGCCGACCGCCATTCCTCACTGTCAAGTCACCCTGCGCCGCCTCCGCTCTTCTCGAAGTCTCGGTGAGCTTCGCCGTCAACCCCTTTTCCTCCCTGAGCCCTCAATTTGATGGATGGTAGACTCTAGGGCCTCACCCGCAAACAATCCTGTGCCGCCGTCAATGGCGCCGCCGCGGGCAACACACACCGGTCGCATTCCACCGCGTCCGAGTACCTCACTAGCACCGCGCAGGCACACCGCACGTCTTTATGTCCTCAATTTGGTCTCTAACGCACTGAAACGCTTCGGCCGCGTACACCGATCCATGTCGATCATGGCACCGCCGCAGACGGCCCTGTTCCGGCAGACCGCCACCCCTTTTTAGCCCCCTGTTGCGTTCGCACAAGCACAGCGGCCCTCCCGGTGTTTTCGGTTGAAGCCGAGACGGTCGGGAGTGTCCTCCCCGCGTTCGCCGGCGAGTCCGCGCCGCTGGAATCCATGGCGCCGCCGTTGTTCGCCTCTCTGGGTTCATCCGAGCACACTAGAGTGTTCGCCTCGCCGTGCGCACCCTTTCCCTACCCTTGGATGGTGAAATCATGGCCGGGAACGTCGTTCCGACGGTTCGCCGGCGAGCTTGGTCCTCTGTGACCATGGCGCCGCCGCGCCGTCCTCTGCTCCGGCCGAACCCTTCCCTCTTTCTCCCTCCGATCTATTCTGAGCCGCCCGTTGTTTGATCTGCGGCCAGGATTAGATCCCCCGAAGGGGTATGAACCCCGGTCCACGGTGGACCGATGGACCACAGCCGCGCTCGGGTGCATGCACTGTGCCCGTGGACCGCCCTATCCCGAGCCGCCACGTGGCAGACCCGTCAGCCCCGCGCCTCTGCCCTGGCGCACTTCTGAAATTACGTTTTCTCTACTCAGAAAACGTAAACCCTCTCGGTTTATTCCAAAAATAGAAAAATGCTATTTATAGTTTTGCCACTGCCTTATTTGGTTTATAAAATCTTTATTTTAACTCCGATTTGGACGATTCGAGTTGCGTTAGGTTCGTAATGAAATTCTCTACATGTTAAACCAACTGTTGTTCATGTTTGAATTATTTAAACTCAATGATAATTCAAATACTAAAAATGCTCCTAGAGAACCAGTTAAATTCATATCTTTTGCGTTTTAAATCCGATTTTCGTGAAATTCGTGTTGAAATGATCATAGTAATGCGTAGTGTCTTTTTATAAACCTTTTTAACTCTGTTTATTGTTATTGGTATACTGTTCTAATATTAGTCTTGTTTGCTTTGTATGTATGCAATTGGAATGCGTGATGTTGCAATGTCGTGATCGAGTTCAGGCAGTGAGGAGTTTGTTGGCGATCAAGAGTTCTTTGATCAGGAGTGTTTTGACCAGCAGGACTTTGAGAACCAAGGCAAGTATAGCATGGGACCTACCTTGTTATCCTATTCACCATAATTATCATTTCATGTGCATGTGTTTAATTGAATACCCGTAGTACGTTTCCATAGAATTGAAATCCCTTACCTTGTTTCCAATGGGGTATGCATATGGGTAGATGGCTAGTGCTATATAAATGAATACTTGATCCCTGCCAAATGTTATAAAGCTTTGAATGAATTGGTGATCCTGTTATGGCAATTGGAACATAACTCTTTTAATAACTCACTGTTGGCAAAAGCTGGGACTGACAGTGCTACCGTGGGAGCTACATGGCTCTGGCTTTAACTTAGTAGTAGGCTCTTTTCTAGCTCGTTAGCGGTTACCCGAAAGGGCGCATTAGGCTCTTGCCGAGCTGGTTATAGTGCGGCCTCTGTCCGAGTTTGAGCGTAGGCTGCGGGTCTTTATGCTACTCGGAAGGGGAGCCCTATCGCCCCTTGCCAATCCTAGCGGCCCTAATCTTGTTAGACGAGATACTATGAAAGGTTTCATAGTGAACCCCGCCCACTCACCTTGGCAGTGTTATGGGAGTAATTAACCCAGGCATTCGGGCATCACGACTCACGGGTAAAGATGCACAACCTCTGCAGAGTGTTAAAACTGATATATCAGCCGTGCTCACGGTCACGAGCGGCCCGGAAAATCGACGGATTAATTAATTAACTTGACCAACACTTATGTTCCTGTTGCCACCACTTTAATGATGATGGTTATGATTCTTTAAACTTTGGCAGTGGTATAAGTGGGATCATTTGGGGCTTAAGCATAACCTGATGATACTTGTTAATAAAACTTTGACCAACTAAAAGTGCTGAATGCAGTAAGCCAGTGTCAGCCTTTTGAGCTTCATAACCCCATGTTATACTGCTGAGTACGAGTGTACTCACGCTTGTTTTCTTTTCAATTTTGGATAAAAAAAATCCCGGATGGGTAACAGAAGCAGCAGGCTATGAGGAGTTCCCTGAAGATTTCTAGGCTTGGTCAACCAGTTGACCTTTCCCTGTGAGATGGAGCCTCAAGAGCTAGTGTATCTTCCTTTGTTTTATTTATTCTTGTAATGGATATATGTTCGATATGTACTAAACTCTTGTGATGGTACTTTGTAATTTGTGAACTTATGTGTGGATTATTCCTGGGCACACATAATGTTATGCATCCTATTTTGTCCTGTAAATTTGGGTGTGACACAGAAACAGGGGCTAAAGCCCCTTACGGACCAGGGACAAAGGCCGGTTCTGTACTAGTGTAAGGCCAGTCTCAAAGTCTCAATGGGGTTTCATTTGAGTTTCATTTGCATTTAATAGTCTGTCACATGTGTACTTCTGCTGACGTGGCAATGCTTTAATGAAAAGAGAAAGAAAATGAGTGTTATGGAGATGAAACTCTCTTGACACGGTTACCAACTCTCTATGAGTCATAAAATTAAATGCTTATGAAACTCTGGAATGAAACTTTGCATTGAGAGTGAGAGTTTCATTCAAGTTTCATTTCATTTTAGATGACATAGCAGTCTTGGAAACAGTGAAATGAAACTCTCCGGTGAGACTGGCCTAAGGTACATTTGTTCTACACCTAGAAATAGTTACTTCAATCTTCAGTAAACTATATTAGATATGTATATATTTATTTATCAGTTTGAGCATATTTATATGCTTATTTTATGATACTTTAAAACAAACTGCATGAAAGATTTTCAAGAACCTATATTTTTTAATATATTAATATAATATTATTATGATAGTATGTAAAACAGGTATAACATATACTCTATTTATATCTATATATATACACATACTCTATATAATATATATATATTTGGAAATAGAGTGCGAATGTTGTAGATGTCGAACGAGTGGACGAGTGGAGCCGCGTGACTGTCCCGTACATCAGGCTCCCCCATTGTTTTTCTACACTACAAATGATCTAAGGCAATGATCCATTAGCGGAGGTGGTACCAAGGGGAGTGCCCCCCCCCCCCCACCCATACACACCCAAAAAAAGGAACATTTTTAATACTGATATAAATATTACAACGCAAAACACATTTTTCCATTTTTACTATTTTATCATAATACCTTTTTTTTGGTTATAAACACTAACTACATGTGCAAAAGTATAGAAAAAAATATTTACCTATATAATGCCATCCGCCTCTATTAGAAATGTGGGCAGTATGTTAAAGAAAAGGGCATCTATATCAATGGCAGTGACACAATGGAGATGTTGGCGAGCCCAAAAACGCTTGCTTTGGTGGCTCCTGCTAGTTACTAGTTAAAAAAACCTTAAAATAGTGTAATATAGTAATCCTTCTAATTTAAATTATAAGATGTTTTTGTTTTTATATATGTTTTTTATAATACCAAATTGATGATATTACTCATGTTTCTAATTTGGAAATTGAGTTTTTAACGAAGGCCTTTTCAGAAGAGGAGGTGAAAGCTGCGATTTTTCAAATGAAACATAACAAGGCACCAGGTCCAGATGGTTTCACCCAGAGTTTTATCATGTCTTCTGGAACACTCTAAAAGATGATCTGATGGCTCTTTTTGAGGATTTCTCCAAGGGGGATTTACCATTACACCGCCTTAATTTTAGGAATATCATCCTTCTGCCAAAAAAGAATGATGCGAAAGTAAGTCAACAAACAGCAATACAGACCAATTTGTTTGTTGAACGTCTCTCTTTCAAAATATTCACAAAAATCGCAACTAATAGATTATCGAATATTGCCCAAAAATTATTAGACCTACTCAGATGGCTTTCTTGCCAGACAGAAATATTATGGAAGGGGCTATAATTCTTTATGAAACAATACAAGAATTGCACACACACAAAAAAGATGGAGTAATTTTTAAAATTGACTTTGAAAAGGCCTATGATAAGGTCAGATGGAGTTTCTTGCAACAAACACTTAGGCTGAAAGGTTTCTCACATAAATGGTGTGAATGGGTGGAGCAATTCACACAAGGGGGAAATGTAAACATTAAGGTTAATGACCAACTAGGTGCTTACTTCTAGACTAGAAAGGTTTGAGGTAAGGTGACCCCATGTCACCTATACTATTTAACATAGTAGTTGACAGGTTGGCCGTACTAATAGCCATGGCTAAGGAAGCAGGACAAGTGGAAGGGTTATACCTAATCTAATTCAGGATGGCCTGTCCATTCTTCGGATGACACTATTATATTATGAGCCATGATGTTGAGAAGGCAGTTAACATGAAGCTACTTTTAACCACCTTCGAACAACTATCTGGTCTCAAAATAAATTTCCAAAAAATGAAATCTTCTAGTTTGGCAATGCTAAGGAGCATGAAGAGTACTACTCGCAACTGTTTGGATGTGAGGTTGGTAAATACCCTTTTAGGTACTTAGGGCTGCCTATGAACTTTAGAAAATTAAATAATAAAGTTTGGAAGATGATTGAAGATAGAATATAAAGAGACTGAGCGGGTGGAAAGGCAAATTGCTTACTATAGGGGAAGGTTAGTTTTAATAAACTTGGTGCTCTCTAGCTTACCGATGTTTATGATGTCTTTTTTTGAACTTTCCTGCGGAGTGTTAGAGAAGATTGACTGTTATAGGTCTCTTGTTTACTGGCAAAGTGACGGGCATAAGCGCAAATATAGGCTGGCCAAATGGAAATTCTTTGTCAACCCTAAGGATCAAAGAGGCCTAGGAATACAGAATTTGGAAGTACAAAACAAATGTTTATTGAGCTAATGGCTTTTTAAATTACTAAATGAAGATGACATGTGGCAAGAGCTTCTAAGAAATAAATATATCAAAAATAGAACAATAGGAAGTTGTATCAAAAAACCAACAGATTCACACTTCTGGAAAGTTTAATGAACGTCAAGGATACCTTCATGGGTCTTGGTTCGTTTAATGTGAAAGATGGGACCCAGACTAGGTTTTGCATTGATACCTGCTGAGGAAAATAAGCCTCTAAAAGATAAATTTTCTTCCTTGTTCAATATGTCAGGAGTAAAAATAATTATGTGGCACAAGTTCTAAATGCAATACCTCTAAATATCTTTTTTCGGAAAAAATTTAGTAAGTGCAAATTTGGCAAACTGGCATAGAATTGTTGCTTCTGTACAAAATTTGGTTTTATCAGAGGAGAAAAATGTCTTTGTTTGGAGCTTGAAATCATCTGGTACATTTACAGTCAAATCCATGTATGTTGCGTTAATTAACAAGGGGGTTACAGTTTCACAAGATTTATGGCAAATCAAACTCCCATTGAAAATAAAATTTTTTCTTTGGTATCTAAAAAAAGGGGTAATTCTAACTAAGGATAACTTGGCTAGAAGGAACTGACATGGTGATAAACAATGTTGCTTTTGCCATTCGCCAGAGTCAATTCAACACTTTTTATAGAATTTGTTTATGCCAAATTTCTGTGGCGTTGGTACATGTACTTTTTGGAATCGCACCTCCTAGTGACATTATTGATTTGTTTATTAGGTGATCCAAAGCAGGAAACAAAGAGTACAATTCATTGTCATTAACAGCGGCATCGGCACTTTGCTGGGCATTTGGGATAACAAGAAACGAAGTTGTTTTTTTGATAATTGTAGACCAAAAACGTTTTGCAGGTTCTTTTTAGGGGTACGAACTGACTTCGACAATGGCAAGCTTGCAACAGCGTGAAGAGTCAAGAGAGCACCTTCCCTTGTGGTCTCAACATTTAGAGACAGGGGCGATGCATTTTTTTAGCTCAAACGGATGGTTATCTGCAAGAAGAATTTGCAATGTGTAGTTAAAACTTTGTTTATGTTTCTTTTTTCTGTGCTCGTTGTGCACCAATGACACTTTTATTTTCCGTTGTGTCTTTCGGTAAACTCTTGTAATAATTGGCCTGATTCTATCGGTGATGAAGCCGGATATTTATTATCCATTATTTAGAAAAATGTATATAGTAAAATCAATGTTTTAAGAAAAAATCTAAAACGTCTTATAATTCATATCTGAGACAGCACAATAGCTGAGCAAGAGATAAGCCTTGGAGAGACTAGCCAAACAGGGTCTATTAGTTGTCATTGGAGGGTGGGCATCTCGATCATGCTAGCACCAACATGCGAGAGCCAAGACGAGATCTCAAGATCTACAGACAAACGCCAAGCCCGAATTATGAAGGAACCGACGATATGGGATTGTGACGGAGAGCGAGAGAAAGAGACCGCGAGTTAATTGGTGATGAGGCTGTGCCCGGCCACCAAACAGACAAGGTAGGGCGGGCATCACGCTCGTGTACGAGCTGTCGTTTGATCAGGATGTGTAGGCGTCACATCAGTGTCACCGCCACGTGTGTTTTTTTTTTTAAATTACACGTTTCAATGCAGACACTCAAACCGCCAGCACACTCACCCCTATGAATACATACGCAAACCCTACTCATATGAGGCACGCACACTCACCCCTATGAATACACTACGCAAACCCATCTCATATGAGCCGGCAGATATCTCGAGCTTCACGAAGTCACCACAAGCGCCTCGCTGTCGACGGGGACGCGCCTACCACTTTGAAAGCGTAGCGCCGAAAAATTCTGAAATAAATCAGGAAACCACAGCATGAAATTCGCTCTCACGGGAAATCGAACTCAAGAGCCGTGGGTGCTTGGCCGGCCACGTGTTGTTTGTCTTGGCTGGTCCATATACGTATATCTGTATGAAATAGAGTAAGAAGTCCTAGGGTGTCGAGCGAGGGACGAGCGTCCCCGCGCATCACGTCCCCATTCTATCCTACATTACAAAGATCTGTCCCAATTTCATAGCGATTGGCCTTAATGCTACTTGCTAGCAATTTTTTAAGAATTGTTGCTTGCATTTAGCATCGAATCCGGTAATTGTTCACGTTTCTTACGACTTACGTCCCCATGATAGTCTACGAACCTAGGGAGGACTATGGGTTTTAGTTCCTTTTCAGATTATCCCAAACCAAGTAAGTTTTTTCTAGATATATATGTGAGACCTATGATATTATTAAGAGTAGAAAAACTGAACAGCTGTATATTTATAGCAACACTACATTGGCAAAACAAAACAATAACGGTAAGCAATTGTCCCGTCTATATAATGAAAAAAAAAGTTCTTAACAACTGTCTTACTGCACTTTGCTAAGTTATCCTGCGTTAGCACTACTCCCTGGTCAAGTATTAAAGAAATATCCAAATTTTTAGTCACACATCCTTCGTTTCCACGATTCGGGTGAATCATAATGAGACAGTGAGATTCCACAGAGAATTGCTCAAAGACTGGTGCTTAATTAATTAATATTACCTAACCTGAAAAGAAACAATTCTAATACAATACCGAGTCAAATCATTGTAATCTTATTGAAATTTGTATGAAAATATAAATTATTTAATACTAAATATGCTAGAACCATCAAAAAATATATTTTTTTAGTATTACATATGTTGTTTTATAAATATCAGATATTTTTATACTAACTTGATTCAATTTTATTAGATATTTGATTAGGATTACTATGTTCAGAAAAAACGTACAATAGTACAGAATTAATTTTTAGAAAGGGGATTTTTTTTTTTAATGTTGAGGTGGCACAATTTCGACCCGCCTCTAGAAATGCATTTGTAGAGACAGTTCTATTTTCAGCAGTCTCAAAAAATCAATTTTTAGAGGCCGCTCTATTTCCGGCGGTCTTTATGGAATACCCCTAATAGGAGCTACATAGTAAAATTTCAAATTTTCATGTCATATGGAAAAACAACAAAAATAGAAATTGTAGATCTCAAGAGTTACATAACTTTGTAGTGATAATTTTTATTTGAAATCATCAATGCATGTAAAATTACATTTGAGTTTATCATATTTGAAATTCAAATTTCAAACAAACTCGAATGGAATGACAAACACTAAAGTTGAAGATCTAAAATAATTATAAAATTTTGTTAGCTGAAAATTTTTTATTTAAACTTGTTTGTTGTTTGAAAAATAGTCATTTAAAAATTAGATAAAGATAAAAAGAGAAGGATCAAAATCTAAAAAGGAGACAAGTGTCTTTATGGGTGGAGTGATTAGGGGAGCAAAGTGCAAGGCAGAGGGTGCGGGTTTGAACACCCACGGCTCGACCTTCGATTTTGGACAAAATTGCGCTCGTGTCCACCTACTAGTGCCCCCCCGACCTGAATTTTTTTTTTCTAAATAACAATTTGCCAGGCAGCTCAGCTCCAAATCGGTTGTTGTAAATCAATTTTCTAATTGGTTCTTTTGGGCCGTGTGTTACCAATCCCACTTTTAGGTAGCAAGACAACTGCATCTATAGAGGCAGCCCCAAACCCCCTCTATGGTTGAAATAGTAGCATGGTTGAGGTTTGGCTTATAGTCTAGTGGTTACAAGATCTTCAATAGCATCACTAGTCCTAGGTCGACTCTTCTTGAGAGTAATATTTCAGGATTTAATTGAGTTTGCTTTAGATCTTCAAACATGCTCATAAAGCTATGGTTTGCGTGTCTGCCCCCATAGGAGACATTGTAAGTCTTGAGATTACTATGCACATGAAAATTATGATTTTAGCATTGAAGTGCTCAAGGCTAAGTTTTGCGTATGTGCGCCTCAAAGAGTGGTGTGTGTACATTGTAAGTGCCTGAGTTTACATATATAGCAAAATTTATGATATGGCACTAGGGCATGCACCATATCATATATATACTATGACATGAATTGTTCTTTAATGGAATTTCTATGTGATGCCTTAACCTAGAAATTTTCCTTTAAAATAAAACCCTAGGTGTTAAATTGCATGAGTTTTTTTAAAAAAGCAAATATAAATATCTCAACGTTATGGGCCCCTGAAATATATGCACATGAATGTGCACGTCAAAGTTGATTAAGAGCATACTAAAAGGATTTGTAGAGCAGCTAAAGCTTTTATACCTACCTATATGTTTTAGTCTTTACAAAACAATTTGTAGAGACAATTTTCAAGCGTTTGTATAAATTAATTTGTAGTTATGACCGAAAACACAAGCCGTCTCAACAAATGATTTTTAGGGGCAGTTGGAAATAAAACTCCTCTGCAAATTGAGTTAGTTTTTAGAGACGACTCGAAATAAGCCGCCTTCACAATTCATTTTCAAAAATCATAAAGTGGACCAAAAATTAGCTAAAAATAATCTAGAGAGGCCCCACCCGGGGAACCACATGCACAGTGAACATGCAAACGCAGGGTCGAACCCACGACCCTAGGCTTGCCAATAGCCCTTTGACCACTTCACCACAAAATCACTTGTGACTAAAAGGCACAAACATTTTCTCGTATTCACTTTACCAGGTTTTAAAATGAGTGTTTGGGACCATAAAACAATTCAAATGAAAAAAGTTTCAGTATTAAGTCATTAGATATCTTTGAGTACTACAACTTTGGTTTTGGTTGTTTTTCCATCTGAGGTCGTTTCAAAATTTGAATTTCGAATATGAGAAATTCAAAAAATTTTTATTGAATAAATGATTTAAAATGGGGAAAAGATAATCAACTACAAACTTGTATAATTTTTGAGTCTATAGCTTTGTTTTTTTTTTTTTCCAATCCATGGTCATTTGAAAATTTTAATTTTAATATGTGAGGATTTCAAACTAAATTTTCAGCCATATATATTTTAAATAAAAATATATCAATTGCAATGTCTTATATTTTCGAGATCTATAAATCAGTTTTTGGGCGTTTCTCCACCGAGATTGTTTGAACTCAAAAACATTAATTTTAAAATGTGAACTTCAAATAGAATTGTTTTGGATCTAAATTTTTAAATGAAAAGTTGTAAATGACAACTTGAGATATCTTGAGATATATAACTTTGATATAAGTTTACTTGTCGACATTATTTAAAAAAGTTAAAATTTTACTTGACCCTATCTTTAGAGAGGGGGATTAATGGGCCCCTTACAGTAATTTAAGGGGGGGATTAATTGTCTCTTAAAAAGTGCTTTTTAAAAGGCACCAAAAATACAACCCACCTTTAGAATCAATAAGGGGGGTAAACCTTTTTAAGGCTTGTTAATGGAATTTTTTAAAAAAAATTGAGATTGTCTAGTATTTTGGACCTATGTTTTACGTCCCAAAAAATTCCTTTTTAGGATCACTCCTACAGTTTCGATAACCCCAATTTTCTTTTTCTTTAAAATTTTTGGGGTTTCTGAATTGTTCTGGCCTTTTAAAATGGAAAGGTTGCTTTCCCCAATACCCTTGTTTGGAAACAGAACCCGGTAGGAAACAGAATTTACAATAAAAAGGAATTTGGATGGACGACAGCTGCTTTTTGAATTAAAAGGAGCACCCTTTTTATTTTTGTGTGCCAATAGTTCCATATATTTTAGGGTGTTAAAAATAATTTTTGTAAAAATTTGGGGTTTCATTTTTTAAAAATTTATTGGTTTTTTTTTGGGGGAAAAAGGATTTTTGTTAATTTTTTTTTTGTTGTTTATCCCTTATTGTAAACAAAATCGTGGGAAAAGTATGTTATTTTTATACAGGGGGGATGAAACCTAAAAATCTCATATTAAATTATGGGGTTTCAGAAAGGATAAAACCCCGTCGAAATTTTGGGGAGTGAAAAAAACCACACAAACTCTTTAAACGGGGGAATTTGGTTTCTGGAAAGGGTCCTTTCCTTCCCAAAACCCATATTAAAACCCCTTTAAGGGGTCTTTGGGCCATCAAATGGCTCTTTATATATCCAAGCCTAATCCAAAATAATGACGAAAAAGAAATACAAGTTGGCCCTTTGTAGATTACTAGGATCATAGCTCATTAATACACCAAAATAAAAAAGAAACTTTGTTTACCCCCTTTGGTTTGCGATAGTCATTTTACAGTATATCTAAAAAAGACAATAGTCTAGGTTTTCTAAATAAGAGACGTAGTATCCAAAAGCATTCATTTGGGTTGTTGCCAAAAGGGGTTTCCTAAAACAAGACCCTAAACCCCAAAAAGGAGCAGCAAAGTGGAAAAAAAAGGTTATTTGTATATATGCATTTCAAAAAGGCATCGCGCTTTACAGGTTAAAATTTTTTACTTTTGTAATTTTTTTACTTCAAATTGAACTATAAGCAAGAAAAAACCAAAGCAAAACGAGCATTCAAAAAGGGCCCCGGCATTAAAGTACTAATACTTTTCCAAAAAAATATTTTTAAATCCAAAAAAATTTGGGAAAAAAAAAAGAACGCTATCCCAAATTTTAAAATTGACCCTAAAAAAAGAATAAATTTTATCAAAAAATTTTTTATTTCTAAATTTTTTAACCACTTTTTATATTTTTTCCTCTACTTTTTCATTAAACCCTTTATTCTCGATTTTTTTAAGGGAGGGAAAAATTTTCCGATCCCTTTAAAAAAAAAAATTGTAGAGGAGGGTTTTTTTTTGCCTTTTTTAAAATTGATTTTTGGGGGGGTTTTTTCAACCACTTGGAAACCCCAAAAAGGGAATAAAGTCCAAAATTTTTTAAAAATTTCGTATGGGAAACAAAACAAAAAAAAAAATTTTGACCCTAACAGAAAACATTAAGGGGGGTTAAAAAAGATTAACCTGGGGTTTTTTAACCCCGGTAAGGCAGGTTAACCCCGCCTTTTTTGTGGGGGTTGAAAAAAAAAACCCCCAGGGTTAATCGGGAAAAAAAAAAAAAATCCCCGGCCCCAAACCACCCCCGCCCCCGAAAGGCATCGCGCCGGCCCCCCCTTAGCCGGGCCTGGTCGCGCTGGCCCCCCGCGCGGCCCGGGCCCCACGCTGCCCCCCGGTGGCCTCGCCCCGACCCCCTCGCGGCCCCGGGCCCCCCCCGGGCCCCGTCCCCCCCCCCCCCGCCGGAGGGCGAGGAGAGGGGCGCGAGCGGGGGGGGGAGGGAGGGGGCCGTCGCCCCGGGGGGGGGGGGGGGGAGGGGTGTCGTGGGGGGGGGGGGGGGGCCCGTGGGTGGGGAAAAGGGGGCCCTCGCCTTGGGGGGGGGGGGGGTCGGGGCCCCGGCCGGGGGGGTGGGGGCGGGGGAGGGGGGGGAAGTGGAGGGAGGGAGTAAAAACCAACTGGGGTTTTTAGTTGAGACCCGGGAGTTGGGCCCCAACCCGGTTGGGTTGGGGCCCTTTTTTCCCAGGCGGGTATAAGGGGACCCCCGAAATCTATTTTTCGGAAGGTTTTTTAAACCCCCTTTTAAAAAAATACCACCCTTAATCCCACTTTTAACCCCTGGCTTTTTTGGTTTGACCCC
Source organism: Microstegium vimineum (assembly GCA_022036555.1). Lineage (NCBI taxonomy): Eukaryota > Viridiplantae > Streptophyta > Magnoliopsida > Poales > Poaceae > Microstegium > Microstegium vimineum. The sequence continues at coordinate 43,379,234 of CM039127.1, read as the reverse complement.
ACGGTTAATAATTTTCATCCCTTGCAAAAAAAAATTTTATGTGTGAGATTCAAAAATTATGAAAATTTTAGTTGAAACTTTTTTTTTGAAAATATTTTGAAGGGGAAAATTCATTTAAATTTCTATATTTGGAAATTTCAAAAATTTTTAAAAAAGGGGAAGAAACCCAAAAAATTGAAGATTTTAAAAACTTAAAAATTTTTGTAGTTGCAACTTTTTTTAATAGTTTTTTCTCAATATCTTTTTGAAAATTATAAAATTTTAAATAGGAAGGGAAAAAATTTAAAAGGACACAATGTTTCGGGTAAGTCTTAAGGGGAAGCCAAAGGTAAGGTCACGGGTTTAAACACCCCCCGAAGCAAAAAAAAAATTGCTACTTGTGATTCTAGAAATGGTTCACTGGTCCCTAACGGGTTACCGACCCGAATTTGTGTTTTTTTTAAATGTTTTGCAGGGGGATAAGTCAAGATACGTTACTCTAAAAATCGTTTTTGAAGTCGGCCTCTTACAAATTTTTTCAAGGGGCGGAAGGGAAGGTATGGTACAACCCCCTCTGTATTTAAATATATAGTGGGGTAGAGGTTTCTGTCTGACTTCTTTTTCAGTGGCATTTCAAAATTGCCATTTAGTCTTAGCCTTATCCAAAAGTATCAGAAGACAAACATGGTAAGGAACATAAAGATTAAAATCAGACGGGGTTGGTGCTTTGACATTTTTTAAACGACATCCCAAGGGAAACTAGTTCTTAGCAATGGTGCTAAAAATGGGTATTAATTAACTTGTTTTAGCAACTAGCCCTTATCTTTTACCTTTTACTGTAAGCATGGAATAGGTTGTCCCCCTAATTATAAAGTTAAAAATATTTTAGGGTATTTTTTTATTATTTTATGTATGACTAACAAAAAAAAAATAAAAATAATGAAATGTTAAGGATAAGATTTTGTAAGCGAACAGATTAAAATATCCCATTGTCATTTTCCCTAGAGTATTACCGGGTTTGTCATTTATATTTACCACTGAGAAGGTCTTTTTAAAACGAAAATCTATAGTATTGATAACAAATATGAAATAAAATGAAGGGTTTTTAACCTCCAATGACCTACTCTTAAAAGGGTAAGTCAAGATAAATATTAAATGAAAAGGGGTCTCAAAATAATAAAAGGAAAATTTTATTTAGAGCATTCTAGTATAACGCGTCGTCTAATACAAGTAATAAAAAATAAACCCTAAGTTTTCTAGCCCCATCAAAGCTATGCTAGTTAGTGCAAGTACATCTAGTAAAAATTGTTAAGTAATATACCAATATTCCTAACCCCCAAAGGGTCAGAATAGGATGAGTTTAGTTGAAACCCCAGATATCAAGATAATTTAACCTTTAAATTCCCCCCTACCAAACCCCTGTAGGGGGGGAACCTAAAAAAATCAAAGGGGTCTCTCCCCCATCTATTTTAGACCCGGCACAATGGGGGTATCCGCAATAAGTAATGTATCTAAAACCAAGCCTACATAATGCCTACCCCTCACAATGATAAATAGACAAGCGTTAAGAACATGTGCATGAACCAAAGAAACTAATTATACTAGATATTAACGTAGACAGAACAAAGTAAAAAGAATATATTAATGAAGAATAGTGTTGCCTATAAAATCATAAACTACAATAAATACTAAAAAGGGAAAAAGAAAAAAGAACTGTACAGATCCAATCTCTGACAACGTGAGAGTCCAAGATCAAATTTGACTTCCTTACTCTCGAATCTAACTGGATGTATGAATAGAAAGTGCTTAATGAACTAGGGGTTTTTGGCTCTGGATGACTAGATCCCAGACTTAGAGAATGGATCTCCAAAGATCGAGCTTCGATGGGTGCCCCAGGGGGGGGGATGCCCCCCTATTTATAGTTGGTGGGAACGCAGCCGTTTTATCAAACGATTCAGTAGGGCTAGATGATCCTCATAGGCGGTGGAGGAATTCCAGAAAGGGGGGCAGCGGGCCCAGGGGGCGCCGCCCGGCCCCCCCCCCCCCCGTCAGCCCCCCCGTAGGGTTGGGGTCCCTTTCGCTCCGGTGTTGCGGGATCCCCGTGAGTATTTTTGGAGGGGTTGCTTGCGGGATTTATTTGATATCTTTCTTATTTGTTTCATTTTTTTCTTTTTGGAATGTCCCCGGAAAATAATAAAACTAAAACTGTGGAAATTGTTAATTTTAAAAACCTATATTTCTAATATTATATTTGATTGATCCCTTTATTTTTTTATAATTGCTTTAAAAAATTGACGCGAGGACCGTCAAAAGGGTCATATCTGTGTGCCTAATTTGTTACAATCTACCAAAACCTGCTCAAAAATGTATTTTTTTTAAAAAAATACAAAATTGCTCTGTGATGTGACTTCAGAGCAGTTAGATTGATGGTTTAGGGCAGGGTTAAATTAGTTTAATTAGCAAAAGGACCTAAAAAAACTAGTGGACAAGAGTTTAGTGGCCCTCCCGTCCAGTTTCGACTCCATGGGGCAAATATTTCCGATTAATGCATTGAGCTTTAATGGTATCGATTCTCGCTAAACGGATCATATATGCTGACTTCGTAATTTTATGGGTTTGTGGTCAATTCAAAAATATCATAAGGGGATGGTTTGTGGCCCAGGAATAGTAGTGATTTATACATTATAAGTGTTTTTAAATTAGACTAGTAATAGCAAAAATTATGAAATGGTACCCAGGGGTGCACCGTACTATATATATTATATGACATAAAAGTTTTTTAATGAAATTTCTATGTGATCCCTTAATAGAATATTTCCTTAAAAAAAAAACCCCAAGTGTATAAGTGCATGAGTTTTAAAAGAAACTAAGCATACATTCTCTACTATTATTCACTATCAGATTCTAACTCAGCAGGCCCATCATGTGGGTTTGTTTTGGGCCCCGGCATTGATGACATTCCCTGTTATTCTATGTCTAACGGGCCCCAAATGTTTGGGGGTAGGGGAAAACCGAAGGAAGCCTCATCACTGCTGTTCGGGCTTAAGGGCAGTGACGAGAGCTTCACTCCGGTTCGTGGTTTTAACCGCATGTGTATGTGAACAGTATAATATTCGATTTTCCCCCCTTGTCCCAACAGAAGAGAACAGAAGCTCCATTCCATTGTTGCGGCCCTCTTCAGAATTGCTCAAGGACACTTTGGGATTCCGATTTCAGCTCATGGTTAGTAACAAGCAACTTTTTTGGAATTGTAGGTTTACATGCTTTGTGGCAAATCCATATTTGGGTTATACTATTGTTCTTGATCAAGAAGGGGGTTTGTTGAAATTTGGCTATTTTTGGAGTTTTACACAAAAATTTTTGGGAAAATTGTAGACTTTGTTTTTATGGGTAATTATTGCCCAATCATTGAGTAGATAGGTTCGAAAAAGATTCGTCTCGAAAATACAGATAAATTTGTAATTATTATATTTTTACTTACATTAATACTCATGCATGATTTAAAGATTTGATGTGATGTGGAATTTTATAATTTTTGGGAATTTTAAAGGGGAAACTAAAGAAGTGCCTACATTTTGTTAAAAAAAGGGTGTGAAATTTAATGTTTATTACCATGAAACCCCCTTTGTTTTCTTTTTTTTGTCTCTTTTTTTAAGCGCGACCAATTTAAATTGTATCAAAAATACATTATGCTTATGTGCTTAAAATAATTTTGTTCAAAAGGGCTCTTTTTAAAAACCCTAAACCCTAAAGCCACGAAGTTGAATTATGCTTTGTGCTTTCAATAATTTTGTTAGAAAGGCTCTTATTAATACTTCCTATTTTTCCTCTACCCTGCCATTTACATTGTGAGAATGGACGAGGGTGGATGTACTTTGTCATGTACAGACCCACGTACTTGACGGCATCAACGATTTCATAAGCTTGCTTGAGCCAAGCTAGGGCTCACAACTTTTATTCTGCCCTGCAAAGACTGAAGAATATGAAAAAGGGGGGGGTTGGAGCTTTACGATTGCATTGTCACCCTGGGTTTATGAGAGATACACAATTTGGACTTTGCAGGGGAGGTTGGGCAAAAAAGTTGCACAAGAAAGCAATGATGAGTGCCCAGCCAGTTTTCCCTGAATCATTTTTGCCTATTGAGATTACACAGAACCTAGATACCCCTGATGATGTGTTTATAATACATTTTTGACGAACAGAGGAAAAAGATGTCATTTCTAGTTCTACACGATGTCATGAAGAATCCTTAGTGCTTCCAGTTGAAAAAAATGGGGATCATGAAAAGGGTGCAAAAACACCTTGTACCAACCCGCCCAATAAGAAAACCGAAAGCCAATATCATGCTTAGAGTTCAATAAAGAATGGGGTTTAGTGTAAAGGCTTCGATAACTTGTTAGGTAACTACATAAACGCTCCCGAAGGTAGCGGTTACCAGAAAAGACTTTCCTGGCCAAACAAAGATTTACCCAATCGGGTTGAGGGTTTAGAAAATCCCGTGTGTTTGGGGGGGGGGGATTGCATATTGCACGGGGGAAAAAAATAAATACTTTGGGTGTTGTCCCAAGTGTAAAATCCCCCATACAAGCAAGGGGCATCAAAACAGGGAAGCAAGACCAGAGAGGGCCCCTAAAGGTCGTATGGTTTTTCCTATAGTCCCCATTGCATAGTGAAAGCTCTAGGCCCCCAGTGTTTCGTGATTAACGACAATCAAGATTACAACAAATTGTTTTTTCAGAAGCAATAAAAATTGGGGAGGGGAAGGAGAATTTATTGGGGTATCAATGGTATTCATCCCCTTAAAAAACATTTTGGTTTTAAAAGGGGTTTGGCAACAAGGTTGAAACATAACTGGTCTAAGTGTTGATTTTGGTTAGAACACTTGAGTAGTTTAGCATCTTTATTTTATTGGGCCATATATTAAAGGGGGTATATTAGTAGCTTGACCTAGGAAGGCTCTGTGATAGGGGTGGTGACACTTTTAAAAATAAACTGGACTTTAGAAAAACCCTTAATCAGGTGAGCAACTTTATTTTTAAGTTGTGAATCCCAGCAAGTTTGGCTCTCAAAAGAGTTGGATGTTGGCTTCCCCAGGTCCGGGCCCTTGGTATGTGTCCGAACCCCAGGGTTTGCTTAGGCTAATTTTAAACTCTGGGCGTTGAACAGGAGGGGGCCGGGCCATTGGTGCGGCCGGGGCCCAAAAGGTCACCCCGGGCTCAAGTCTTTGGGGCATTGCTGGTGTGTAAGGTCCGGACACGTACGAGCGCCGGACCCTTCCGAATGTATAGAGGTGGCTTTTTCTCCAGACCTGCCGGAGCGTGGCCCCGGACAATGATGGTTCCGGACACTATGCGAGAGCTAATAGAGAGCATTTATTTTAACATTGCCCCAAGCATGGGCCGGGCCCGGTCTTATTTTGGACCCCCTCAAATGTGATTGAGCAAGTGTTTGTGTGAGGCCCTGACGCATAAAAAAATTGGTTGGACCCCCCCCTTTTGACGTTCGGATAACACAGAAAAGTGGATTTGCCTCTAACGAAGGGAATGGTTTGGGGGTATTTATACCCCTCCAACCCCCTTGCCTTTATCTTCCCCAATCATTTGCGAAAACCTTGGAGCTTTGCAAGGATGCAGAGCCCAGAGGAGAGAGAATTGGATTCCATGTGTTGATCCCCCTAGTTTTTTAGAGTTTGAAATGTGCATCCTTAAATCACTAACTGCCTTGGTTAAGTGGATTTTAGTGCTTTTTAAACCTTGATATGACATCCCTAGACGCTTCGCAGGGTTTTTTGCTTGGTGTTTTTCCGTGGGTTCTTTGGAGACCAGAGCTCGATGTGATCGGTTGTGGGTGATTCACTGACCCGGGGGGGAAAGAATCAGTTTGAGAGCATTAGCCCTTCAGATAAGGGGGAGATCCCAGCACGGGCTCCACGAGGACTAAGGGGGGTTTACCCCTTGTCCTTCGGCAAAATGTTGTGTGCAATCCTTCTTCCCCCTTTTTCCCCTTACTTTTTGCATTATTTAAAGCATTACTTTAAATTTATTTGTGTTGCTTGCTATAATTTCATAGGGCTTTACCGCTTTCTTAAATTCTTGCTTATGTAGCAGGACAAATTGAAAAGCACTAGGGGGGAAATTTGGGTCTTTTTTGGGTTTTAATTCTGTTAAAAATTTTAAAAATGACCCAATTCCCCCCCCTCTCTTGGGCTCTTGCCTTTCACATAGGTTATTTGCAAATGCAAATCGAAAGTGTTGCGGGCACGGCGAAGAGCAAAAGAAATATACATTTTGGGGGCACCCCGCTAAGGGTCAGGGAGGACTATCAACTTAATTCTATAAGAACATCGGTGGAGGGTAAGGCATCTTTGTTGGGTTTTGAGATAGATGGATGAATCCTTTTAAAAGGGGTTATTTAATTTTAATTGGCTAGTGATGCTATGTAAAAAACCCTTCCCCCCTAGCTTTTTATGAAACGGTCATAATTGATGCCCAAAATACTAATCCAAGGGCCAAAACAAAACCCGGTAAAAAACGATGTGCTTTACAAACCCGGATCGATGAACTACTACGATGTGGGAGACGGGTTGAAGGGTTTTGGGATGAGTACACAAAAGAACATGTCACGAAAAAGGGGATATTACGTTTTCAATCACCGACCTGCAGGGCAGATTGCTTGTCTAGAGAGAAAACAAAAGAAACACTGGGTGGGAGTGCTTGGGCCGGGGCAATGCTAACATCTACCAAAAACAAAAAAATGGTCATATGGGACCTGTAGTTCCTACGCTGGACCCCCCCTTACCGCAGGAATAGAAAAAAAATTTTTAAGGGACTACTGAGAAACGTGGACCTCCAAAATATCAGACAGGAAACAGTGCTTCAACAAGTAAGCAAACTCACAATTTTTGTCTTTTGGGAAAGGGGAAGGGGGAGTACCGCGCCAACCGGTAGTATTTGGGAAATAAAAAAAATCATTTTTGAACTACTTTATTGGCCACTTTTGAGTGTACGTGGTGCAACATGTCCCCCAAACAAGCAAAATTGGCACATCTTTGAGTTCGCCAAGTAGGGGCTGGGGAGCCTCTTAAAGCTTTTGGGCCCATACAAAAGGGATCATCGAGGCACTTTTAAGAGACTTATCCTGATCAAATCGGGAAATGGATAGCCCGAGGATGACTCGGGAGTGTTCCAGAAAGGAAAAAAAACTAGTTTGGAACAAATAAGGGCTGTTTGGAATGCAGGAAATTTTAAAAGGGAAATTTCGGAGGAATTTTATAGGGGGAACATTCATTTTCACAGGAAAAATTTAAAAGGAACAGGAAAAAATCCCGTGTTCCCAAAAAAGGGCCCCAAAAGGGTATTTTAGTTTTTTCCAATGACTCTGATGGGGCGACAGTCAAGAAGAAGGCCCGGGAAATCAGGGGCGCTCGTCAAGACTTTTAAGGGGAACCTTTTACAAATTAAACAAGGAGGAAAAAAAACCGAAATTTTTCGGGGGGTCAATATAGCAACAAGGGGGTTTGGGGGGGTTAAGGCTTTCAACAAACCGAAGAGGGGCCAAGGGTCAAGCGAAAGAAATAGATCAAACTCACTTAAGGAAAGGATCCCCACGCCTAAAACCGTGGGGGGGTTAAAGAAGATTTCGGGGAAGGGAAGACCAAGTCCCGAAACTAGGTATGTGCATTATGCCCCAAAAAAGGGTTGGCACCCAGATCAGGAATACCCATCACAAGGGGCACAATACAATGCTAACGGGGCCCCTTTCCGCTAGTAGGGAAACTTCACTGATCTCCTTAGAAGATTTCCCCGTTAACGAGGAAGTGAATAGAGTAACCGCAAGTTGATAGAGAAAAAGGCATGTCATGCAAGATTTGGGAAAAAAGGACAAAACCCGCGCACAGAGAGTCAGGATTGTTCCTTGGGAGAAAGCATTTGAAGGTGAATCTGCTTCCCATAGGAGCCGGGCGAGGGGTGAAACCAAAAGAAGAAGACTCCAAAGGTTTCGATGGGGAAATCGAAGAAGCAAGGGAAACAGGGTACTGATCAAGTTAATGCAAAGTTATGACAACTATGCAATTTATGTGTTCGAGTCAAAACCCCGGGAGTCCCGAGTTTGAATAGCCGTGCCCAAGGGCCACTAGCTATGGCTCAACCCCTTTGCCGACGAAGAAGAGGTCTCCCCTCATCCATGGACACGTCAAAAAACCCGTGAATTTTTGGTTTGTACATCTGTCAAAAAGGGACAAAACCCAAAGGGTTTGTGGTCGAAAAGCATTTCCCAAAGAGGAGATAACTCATTATGGAATAGTGTCCTCGGGTATGCTAGGGTCACATTATAAGATCTTCGACAAGAAGTACAATAAGATACTATTGATTTCCCAGTGGGGGAAGACGGGCCCGCATCTAGCTCACAATTGGGGCAGTCATTGCTTGGGAAATGCTTCTCAAGCGGGATGAGCAGCCATTTGGTGATAGGATGACAGGAATCATTGGGATGCCTCCATAAAGAGGTTTTTTCCTCTTCAAAATGTTCGGGGATCTCCCCCTACTGCCGAAAGAGAAACAAACCTCCTCCCAGCCAAGGAGAGCACACCTCCTCCCACCAAAGGAGAAACTCCTCCCACCGCCCAAAAGGGAAAAACCCCTCCCCACCCCAAAGGGAAAAACCCCCCCCCACCAAAGTCCAAAGGGGGGGGTTGACCTACTAATCAATTTGCCTCGCGCATAAAAGGTCTCAGGGGTTGTAACCCCCAAAAAAGTAAAAATGGATGCTACATTCGGAAAAAAAGGACCCCAACTAAAAAAAGGGGCCCCCAAACAAGGAACCAAATTCAATTTTTTAACCGAATAGTTAAACCTAATGGTTAACTAGACCAATTTGAAAGGGAAAAAAAAAAATTTAAAACAAAAAGAGCAGAAATTACACACCAAAGATTTTTAGATACAAAAGGAGGCAATGGGGTGGGGCGGGGGTGGGGTTGCAACCCCAAACCCAAAACCCGAACCAAAACCCAAACTACCCCAAAAACCTTGGGGGTGAAAATCCAAACCCCGGAAACCAACCCGGGTATACCCCAACCCAACAGTTAATTAAACCCAAAAAAACCCCCTTATAACAATAAAAAAAAAAAAAAAAGTTTAGCAAAAATTTAAAAAATAATTTTTAAAATTTAAATTAAAATTTGGGGAAAAACAAGCAAATTTCATTTCAATTGGAAAAATTTTTTAAAAATTACTAAAAAAATTTATTAAAAAAATACATAATTTTTATTAAAAAAGTTTTTTCAATATCCTTTGGGGATCCACGGGAAAAACCAAAACCCAAACCGAAACCGATAATTTTTGGGGTTAACCCAAAAAGGGGTGAAAAATCAAAACCGCCCCCAACCCCCCGGGCCCAAACCCCCCAAATTTTCCCCCCAAAAAAATGTATTTAAACAAAATTGGCCAACAAGGGCAATCCAAAAGGGGAAAAAATTGTTTAAGGGGAAAAAAAAAATTTTAAACAACCACGGGATACAAGTAAAAAAGAGGAAACCTTTGGCAACAAGAGAAAATTTAACAACCCACACATTGCTGATTATTACTTGGATCTGCCAAAAAAAGATGTGTGGTTTTTAAGTATGTCCCTCCCAAAGTTTTTTAAAAATCTTAAGAAAAGGTTACATTTTTTGAAGCCCTTTCACTTATCAACGGCCTCGCTCGATCTTTATGTGTTTTTGGGGCTATTAATCCATACCCAAAAAACTTTTTTAAAAATACTGCTGCATTTTAATTATCTAGTTTATTATGCAAGGGGGGCAAAATGGTGAAAAAAGGGAGGGGGAATAAACTTTTGGACCCCAATATGTAAATACCCCTAGCCTACAACTCAGTTGTATTCTCAAACCTTATTTTAGTTTTTCTTTTTGATTTCATTCAAAAAATGACTTTTGGTTTTCAGAAACCTTACTCTTCGTAATATAAATCTTCAAAATTTAATTTTTCGGGTGTGGGGCTTAAGTAAAAACCACTTTCTCTTATCACACCCTAGTCAAAATGTAAATAATAAGGAACCCCAAAATACAAAATTCTAACACATACATATGTAATTTCCTCAGTCTTTACACTTCATTTACGTTGACAAAAATAAGGGAAATTTCTGATTGGAGAAATTTGGATAGCAAAATCAAAAGAAAACGGAAGCCCCCCTTTACATAATAATGGGTTAAGACCCCAGATCAACCAATGGGGGAAAAACCCAATAAAGGGGGTTTATTGAGTGGGCAAGATGACTACTTTGGGCAAAACAAAAAAAAAAGATGACGGTTGTACGTTTCCCCTTTCTATTATTTTGTATTAATTCATCTCAAATCACCCTTTCTTTAAATTTCACCAAAGAATAGAACAAACTGTTGCAATTTTTGAAAAAAAGAAAAACTCAAAAGGAGATGGGAAGTTTGTGTTGGGGCGAGGGGATTTCCAAGAATGAGCTTCTTCATTGCGAGGGTAAAATTTAAGGGGCAAAACGAAAGCCGCATGATAGGGTATTTTAATGATTTTATAATTTTGTAATTTCCATACTTTAATTTTTTTTTCAAACTTTGCAATAAAAATGTTGGGTTTTTATTGTCGCTGGCACAACCCTTTACACAATACAATGGTTTGATACAACCACCTCCCCCTCCCCCACCCCCACCCCACCATCTCTAAAACCCCAAAACCCCAATCCCCAAAAGAAATAAACCCTTTTAAAAACAAATTGTAAAAATTATATCACTACCGGTTTTTAAAATAAAAAACCGGTAGTGAATAAAGTATACACGGGCCGTTTGGGTTTAAAAAAAGACAGTGAGGGTCAACATCATACCTTTGTAAACCAAACCGGCAGTGATGCTTATCCATCACTTCCGGTTTGGGGATAAAAAAAAGCAGGATGTGACACTCACATTGTCATTGGGGTTTTGCGGTTCAAAAAACCCAGTGAAGGGGGTTTTGAAGCAGTGATGGGCTAGTCTGGTGTAGTGTCTACCCCAAAAAAATAACCCCACAAATTTTTTTGCTTTTAAAAAAATAGAAAATGATTTTTTAAAGAAATTTTTGAGCATTCCAATTAGGGAAATAAAAATTTTGGAAAAAAATCAATTCTTAGTTTAGTAACATGTTAAAAGCAAACTGCTGCTGCATAATTCTTATGTGAAGGTTGAGTTTGCAAAGCAAAATGTTTTTGAATTCAAAAAACTTTGAAAAAAATTTTTAAAAAAGAAAAAGAAAAGGATTTTGCCCTCTTTTTTCTTCTTTTTTGTTTTCGGCCCGGCCCCGCCCAGCCTGCCCCCCTCTCTCTCTTTTCTTTTCCCTGGCCCCTCGCTCTTCTTCACCCATGCCCCACAGGCCTCCAACCGTTCCCCCCTCTCCCCCTGATGCCGACCGGGGCCCCGTTCGGCGCCTTTCCCCTACCTCCCGCCGCGTTCGGACGCGAGAGCCGCGGCCGCAACGACCCGTGCCCCGCTCCCCCCTCCCCCCCAATCCTCCCTCGTTCGCAACCCACCCCCGCCCTAGTGCCGGCAAAACCCGTGCTACAAAAGGAGGGATCCCTACTCCCTCCTTGTTTTTTCCCCCGTTCTCCCAAAACCCTAGCGCCGCCCTGTCACAGAGAAGTCCCTGAGCCCTTGACACCGCCCCGGAAGCTCACCCCCGAGCCCGCGACTCCGTGGATGTTCAGACCCTGAGCTCTTCCTCTTGATCGCCCCTAGGCCGCAACGCCCGTGGGCGCGGACACATGGGTCGCCAACTCTCGGCACGTCGACCGTCTCCTCGTGCCTCTGCCCTCCCAATTCCCTTGAAAGCTTCCCCTTACTCCACCTCCTCCCTCTTCTTAATTGGGTCAATTGGGCCCCGAATGCCCTTCGAGAAACCCCGGAAACCGACGAAATGGCGCCGCGAAAATCACACCCCGGCCCCCCACCCCCTCGCTTGTTTCCCTTTCCGGCACCGCACTGACCCGCACCTCCCATGCCCCAATTGTCTTCTACCCCGTGTGAGCCTCCCCCGCACCACCGAGCGAAAAGGGCCTGGCAGCCGTCGCGCCCCCCTCTGTCCTCCTCCCTGCGTTCGCCCAGTGCACACCCCCGCACCCCGCCTCGCTCCCCCTCTTCCCCCATGCCTCGGTTCGCAAAACCGGGGCCGAAATCGGGGGGGCCCCGCGAACTCCGGCGACCCCTCAACCCCGGCAAGGGCAGCGCCCCCGCGGATTTTTTCCCGGGCCCGGGCTCCCCTTCTCCCTTCTTCCTCTTTTCCCCCCGGGCGCCCGATCCCATCTGTGCGACCAGGATTAGATCCCTCGGGGTAAAGGGGTTTCCCCCAACCGTGGACCCGGCCCTCGTCCAGTTTTCAGGGGGTGCCACATGTTTTGCACCGCACCAACCCCGGGGCCGCCGCTGGCAACCCTGCCGGCCCCGCACCACAGCCCTAGGGGGTTTTTTTCCCCTTTTGCGTTTTCTCATTAAAGAAACGAAATCCTATGGGTTTTAAATATTTTGAAATAATGGAAATTCATATTTACTAATTGCCATTGAAATTTTTTTGTTTAAAAAATTGCATCTTAAATCCATATGACTTTCAATTGCGTTAATTCGTAAGAATTTCTCTACATGAAAAACCCTTGTATCCTTTTGGGGCATTTAAATTTCGGGGTTTAAAGTGAAAAAAAAAAATGCCTTGAGAACTTTTTAATTCATATTTTTGCGTTTTAAATCCGTTTTTCGTGAAAATTCGCTTTGAAATGTTCGTATATGCGTAGTATTTTTTATTAACCTTTTTTTCTTTTATGTTCTGGTGTACTATTCAAAAATACTTTTTTTTGTTTTGTATTCCAAATTGGGAAAGTATGTTTTTGCAATGTGTATCGAGTTTAGCGGGGAGATTTTGGTTGTGACCCAGGAATTTTTTTGACCCCCAGCGGACCCGCAGGGGTTTATAACCAAGCAAGTATAGATGGGGCCTACTTTTATCCTATTCACCATAAACTTTTCTGTGATGTGTTTTAATTTGATACCGTGTAAATTTCCTTTGATTTAAATCCTTACCTTGACTCATTGGTTAGCTATGGGTAGATGGGTAGGCAAATATATAAAAAAATGATACTTACCCCTTTTCCAAATGTTATTTTTCTTTGAATGAATTTGGTGAATCTGTTCTGGAAATTTGGGAACATAAAATTTTTTAAAAACTCACTGTTGGCAAAAGCTTTGGGGGTGACAGTGCTCCGTAGGCTACATGGCTCTACTTTAACCAGTAAAGGCTTTTTCTAGCTCTTAGCGATTACCCAAAAGGGGGCATTAGGCTCTTCCGAGCTGGTTATAGTGCGGGCCTTGCCGGTTTTTAGCAAGGTGCGGGTTTTTTGCTACTCGAAGGGGGGTTATCACCCCTTGCCAACCTCGGCCCAATCTTGTTAGACAATACTTGAAAGGTTCATAGTGAACCCCCTCCATCACCTTCAGTTTTATGGGATAATTAACCCAGACATTCGGGGGACCGACTCCAAATTTAAAATGCACAACCTCTGCAGAGGTTAAAATATATATCATCGTGCCACGGTTTTCGAGCGGGCCCGAAAAACGCCGGTTTAATTATAATTTAACTTGACCAATCTTTATGTTTTTTTGTCAATAAATGAGCATCATGTTCTTCTTAACTTGGCAATGATGTAAATGGGATCATTGGGGGTTAAGCAAACTTGAGTTTCTTAAAAAAAAAGTTTGATTAATAAAAGTGCTAAAGCATAACCATGTTAAACCCTTTTTGGGTTCTAAATCCGTTAAAATGCTAAGTACGAAGTGCTCCGCTTGTTTTACTTTTCAACTTTTGGATAAAAATCAAGGGTGGGGGAAAAAAGCAGAGGCTTTGGGACTTTCCCGAAGATTTCAGGGTTGGAACCAGTTGACCCTTCCCTGTGAAGGAGCCTTGAGAGCTGTTGTATCTTTGTTTTTTTTTTATTTTTTAATGGGTTTGTGTACGCTATGTATTTAAAATCTGGAGGTACTAGTAAATTTTTGGACTTATGGGGATTTCTTCCCGGACACACAAATGTTTTGCACCTATTTCGTCCTTGAAATTGGGGTTTAACACAAAATATATGCAAGAATTGGGGAAATGAAAGTATGATTAAGAGATACTATAAGGGTTTGTAGAGCAGCTAGAAACCCGATCCCCCCTATATTTTTCAAGCCCTTTTACAAACAATTTTAAGGCGGAAAGGACACAGGGGCTGCCTCTAGAAATCAAGTTTGGATGTTGAAATATAAAGCCAACAAAAAAGTTTTTGAAAAACAAATTCGACCAGAAAAATACTAAAATTAAACAGAGATCCCCCCCTTAGCCCCCTTTTTGACTCAAGGGGAAAAAACTTTTCCCTCGTATTTACTTTCCCGGTTTTACAAGATGTTTGGGGCCAAAAACAGATTCAAATGAAAAATTTTCAACTTGAATTTTTAATTTCGCCAAATACTAAACTTTTGTTTTGGGTTATCTCTCCTCTTGGTGTTTGGAAAATTTAATTTCAAATATGAGAAAATCAAACATATTTTTTCATGGATAAAGGTTTCTAGTGAAAATTATATCAACTATAAAATTGTATAAAACCTTTGGGAAACTATTCAAAATTTTAGATGTGTCTACAAATTTGTAATTTTTTAGTAGTGTATATTTTTGGACCCTTTAGTAATGCCAAAAAAATAGTTTTTTGGATCCTTCCCCAAAATTCAAGGGGGGAGCCAAGGGCCCCCCCCATGGGCCGGGCCC